>JASDQU010255950.1:0-15254 GCA_032191745.1 Picea mariana
TCACTAATATGCATTTATTTTACTGCCGAGATGGGTGCGTATGCAGAAGCATTAAATAGATTTCAGTTACTAATACTGTAATTGTATTGGATTACTGTAGCTCGCTGGTGGAGTGGCCATCTTTGTTCCCGTCAGAGAGCCCGCTAGACACAGTATTGTAAGGAAGTCTGCCAACGTAGCTCTCGAGTTAGTAGTAATATAGGATAAAAGTAGACCCAAAAAGAAGGCGGTAATTAGCTTACCCAAGATGTAAGTGAGGTTTTGGTGCTGAAGTGGATGAATCGCCTGTAGTACTCAACTCGGACACGACCATCACGTTATGTATATCATTATATACTTAAAATTATATTCATCTCAATAGAATTTTTAGTTTCAAGAAAATAGTACCTTAGTATGAAGTTCAGTATTCTCTTCTTCCAAAGAGCGTACCTGTCACAACAATGACAAAAACTTTCAAGTGTTTGTATACTAGCACAGTCGTTAATACAATAGCTGGAGAACGTTTAAAAGTATCGGTTGGTAAAGAATTTATTAAATTTTATTATTGATTAACAAATAAATGGTTGATTTATCTAGTGTTTATATTTTAATCTCTGTTAATCACTTACGTGGCAATCAATTAGCTATCAAAGTAATTTTTAAATATGATTAGATAAATGTAAAAAAATAAACACATAAACTGATGTCTTTATAATCGCTAGGAAGTTAATGATTGAAATCACAGCGATTTATTTTGTGTGACTACTAAGAATATTCCAGCCATAGTGTTCATAGAAAACTTATTAAGCACTAAACCCCTATTAAATCTGCCCATTATCAATAGGTGTACGCCTTTCAACATAAAAACATCTCAGACTTTCGGAATCACTAAGCACAGTAAGCTTGAGTGACAATCTTTACTAATTTTTAAGCGTCTTTTCCGCAAGATATACGGAATATCTCAAAATATCGAAAATGTAATTTAACAATTTGTTGCTGACATAATCTGAAGGTATGCTACTTTTTAGGCGTGTTTCCCGCCAGATGTATGGAATCTCTCAAAATATTGAAAATGTAGTTTAACAATTTGTTGCTGACATAATATGAAGGTATGCTACTTTTTAAGCGTGTTTCCCGCAAGATGTATGGAATCTCTCAAAATATCGGAAAAGCAATTTAACAATTTCTTGGAGACAGAATATGGTACGTAGTTTACAACAGATATCTATGACATGACTAAAACAGATTTCTGTATATAGCAATAAGCTAAATTGAAAAAAACTTTGAGATGAACCAATTTTTTTATAAAACCTAATATATTATAATAAAGATATTTATTATGAAACATAATATATTATAATTAAAATATTTATTATATCTATGACATGACTAAAACAGATTTCTGTATATAGCAATAAGCTAAATTGAAAAAAACTTTGAGATGAACCAATTTTTTTATAAAACCTAATATATTATAATAAAGATATTTATTATGAAACATAATATATTATAATTAAAATATTTATTAATAAAATAATAGATGAATGTAATTTAGATGAATCCATGTTTGGTACTGTGCCTTTATTCTTTTATTTATGTGAAAACATAAAGCACATGTAATGAAAATGAAATTGCCATATGAAAAGAGTTAACGAAAAAAAAAAAAAAACTGAAGGAAGAGTTTATGGTGATGAATCCAGGTTAATCCAGGTTGGTACTCACTTCTGGTGTGCTTTTCTTCTTTTATTTATGTGAAAACATAAAACATATTTAATAACAATAAAACACATGTTATCAAAATGAAATTGGCCATATGAAAAGAGTTAACAATGAAAAACAGAGACAAGAGGAAGAGTTTATGGTGATGAATCCATGTTGGTACTAACTTGTGTGTGCTTTTTTTTTTTTTTTGGTTTATGTGAAAACATAAAACATATACAATAACAATAAAACTGGTTAGAAAATTGGTTATATGTTAACAATGAAAAAAATATTAAAGGAAGAGTGTATGGCTACATATATTAATAATATTAAAGTATTTGGAGATTAGTTATTAATTTAAATTCATTTTAATATTGAATTTATTAAGTACCAATCAAGATTAAACTTCTTTAATGTGTGGATATTTGTCATTTAAAATGGATTTAGGTTGGTTGTAATCTTACCCAAAACTTAATATACACAACTTATACTAATATGAATATGTAAAAATGAATTTTTGATTATTAGTGAGATTTTATATTTGTATTGTTGGAATATTTTTATGTAAATATCATATATGTAGTATTTCTATTATTGTGTCAATTTAAAATTTATTTTTTTATTATCATATCTAGCTAGTGTGATTGGTTTCAAAGGGTTTAGTTTGTAGGTAGTCTAGAGGGAGACACCTAAAAAATATAACAGGTTATGGGTTCGTTCCCGTAGTAATTTAGATGGCTTAGAAAAAAAAATATTTTTATCCCCAAGTATATCAATTTTTTATATTAGGTGTACATATCAAATCTGTCTCTTTCTTTGATATAGAAAAATATATTACTTTGTGTTTGAATTTATATTTGTTTAACATGTAGTATAGCTAAATATTACATTTTCTAAAAAATCATCCACATGATGATGTAAAGGTTACTAACTTGAAAAACATAACTTATATGAACCTTGTGTGAAACATGTACAATGAGCATGTTTGGGTGGTGCATGCCAAAAAAAAACCATAAAGCACATGAAGAAAAATTAAAAAATTATTAACGATCAAATAAGAAAAAAATAAGAAAAAGCGGTTACATCTTTAATTAGTACTTGTACTTTTCTTTCACCGAATCAGTTCCCTTTAAAGGATGAGAATCCTTTAAAATTTACAATATTGAAGTTTAATTTATTATTTCATATTACAATACAAAGTAGCTTGCCATGTAGATTGGCTTATGGGTTTTAATTTTAAATTAGAGTTTATATGGTAATTTTTTATTTACTTAGTAAATATTTTATAAAAAAGTAAATTGTGATATGTCAAATACATCTTGAATATTGAAAGAATTATGCATCTCTTTCTTATTAGGTTGTATAAATTGCCTCTTACTAAGTTGTAGAAAGTGTCTTTGAACTTAATGAGCACGAAAAGAATTATAAATCTCCCTCATACATGGTTATAGAAAGTGTCTCTCAATACAATAAAACCTAAAGTCCATGAACAAAACAATAAGAACAAAAAAAGAAAAAAGCATACAAAAAAATAACTAAAAATAAACATGCAAAATAGCATCAAGCAAAGTATGCAAAATGACATAAAAGGAAGATAGAGTTAAAAACAATACCAACAAATTTAAACCACCATGTGAAAATAATTAAGAGTAAGAATGATATCAAATAATCAACTATGTAGATGACTAATTAAGAGTCAATTTCAATAATAACTAGACTTTGATTGAGAGTTGATCGAAGAGTCAAGAAAAATCTATTTAATTATGAACTTTTTCAATTCTTATTACTTAGAATATGTTTGCATAAGTCATGTATTTGGTGCACCCAGTTCTAAGTGAACACACTCATGTGTGGTCATTAGTTAAAAAGAAGTTAATGAAAATTAGGAAAACATGCCCTCTAGTGTGTCAAAATTAGGGAAAAAATGCCTTTGAGGGTGTCGTTTGGTATATAAAAAAAATTAATTGACAAAAGATAAGATGCTTATAGGATTACAGAGTTTGTGAGTTTGTGTCATAATAAATAGAACAAATGTGTGGTGAAATGATAATTAATAGAGAATTGGAAGCATGATACGCCATGTATTACTAGGATAGTGGGATGGGGCATCTCTTGATTCTACCCATCAATAAATGTAAGCTCAACAGTTGAGCTTGAGATCTATGCATTTATTTTATGTAGTTAGTGATGACTTTTCAAACTCAACTAGTGATCATCTATCCCTTTATTAACTAGGTAGGGTATAAAAAGATGGGTCCCATCTTTGGGTAACTAAATGTTGTGCCATCAAATTTGCTATAGATTCCTTCCATTAAATGTTATTATGTGATGTCCTCTTCATGGATTTTGCAGATATTCTCTTGGGTATTCCCTATCAACAACATTCCCATGTCATCAATCATTTCATTCATGCCACTTATAAGTTGGTCAAAGATGGAAAAAATTATGAACAAAAATATTCCACAACAACCCCTCCACATCCTTTTGTTCTCCATTGAAAAATATTTTCTTTCATGTCAACTTTCCCAAGTTGTTTTCCCTTTGGCTCGTCTTCCTTATTAAAATTGATATTGGTACACAACTTACTCATCCAGTTATGTAGCCTCTACTTGAATATTTTTTCCATATATTTCTTTCCCCATATGGTCTTTTGTTGATTCTATTTAGCATTCTATTGACTTAGTAACTATAACTTCACTGCCTAAATCTCCAACATATTTTCCTACTCCTATATTAATATAGAACACCAACTCCATTCTTTAAGAATATGGCCACGTTCAACCTTGTACATATACTTTTGGCTAGCCAATGTTCATTATCCCCAAAAAGGACTCTAACGAAATTTTTCTATCATGGACTATAAGGTTGTTGAAAAGGTCAAAGTCAAGAATTGTTATCCATTACCACATATATATATGATTTTTTGGTTCAGATTCAAGGTGCTAAATTATTCACAAAGATGGACCTCACAATAGGTTATCATTAGGTTCATATGAATCCTAAAGACACTTAAAAGATGGCATTTAAAAAAGAATTTGTCTTATTTGAGTGTTTTTTCATATCTTTTGGGATTGTAAACAACCCTGCCACATTCATTAGACTCATTAACAATATTTTCAAACCTTATCTAGGGTTCTTCTTTGTCATTTAGCTAGGTGATATCCTTATATTTAGTTCTTCTTAGGATGCTAATTTACAACATGTATGCCTAGTGATTGACTTCCTCACAACCACAAACTCCAAGTGAAGAAAAAAATTTCATCATTTGGAAAACCCTCAGTTCCTTATCTTGGGTTTTTCATTGATCAGGAAGGTATTTCTACTAACCCTACTAAGATTCAAGCTACTGCAACCTAGCCAATTCCCTCCACCTCTTCCAATTTGAATATATTTCTAGGTGGGTTGAATTCCTACATAAAGTTCATTCCCTAGTTCTCTTAAATCAACCAACCATTGCATCAATTATCGAATCAGATTGGTTTTCACTAGTACTAAGACATCAAGGTAAGCTTTTATAAATTAAAATAAACATTATGTTCTAACGTGATCTTACATATTCCTTATTTAAAACAACCTTTTTAAATAGAAATAGATGCATCCCATTATGTCATTGGTTTATTTCTTAAACAAGGAGGCCACCCTATGGATTACCATTCAAAGACATTGAATGAAGCCAAGTTGTGTTATAGCACATATGACAAAGAATTTTATGTCTTGGTGTGGTATTGAAGCAATGACAACATTATGGATTGGGGAAAGAAACCATCCTCCATAAAGATCATCATTTCTTATTTTTTATCAATTCACAGTTTCAGATTCAAGAGAGTTCCAACTCGATTAGGTATCTTATATAAAACAATTTCAACTTGTGCTCAAGTATTAAAAAGGAGTTCGAATCAAGTTATGGATATGTTGATTTGACCCCTTTATCATGTATTAAACATCCTCAATGTTCAATATACTACATATGAAGAGTGGAAATATTTGTATGTTGACGATCCTTTCTTTTCTCCCATCCAAGATGGATTCTATCATCCCACTTATATCAGTCAAAAACCTTTTTAATATTTTGTTGTTTGCAATGGTTAGTTGTATCATTTTAATCTTATTTGAGTTCCCTAGAACTCCAAATCACCACATTTTAATATAAGAATATGCCTCTTCATATGGAGCTCATTTTAGCAAAACCAAAACCCCACAAAATTTGCATAAGTATTTTTTCTATCCTTCCATGCAACATCACATTGATTTATTTATTCGTCAATGTTATCGCTATAGCACGAGTAATCCCACTCACTAGAAACAAGGTCTTACACTCCATTATTCATTCCTTCACGCACATGAGAGTCCATATCTCTTGATTTTTTGAGTGTCTTTCCCATGACAATTTGTAATGATTATTTCATTTTCATCATTGTTTGTCACTTTTTCAAAATGGAAATCTTTATCCTTGTGCCAAAACCACCACTACCCAACAAATTGTTCTTCACTCATGTTTTTTTTTTCATTTTGGATTGCCTCTAACTATTGTTTGAGACCAGCAAACTGTTCAAAGGTTCTTCACTCAATTTTTTTTTCATTTTGGCCTGCCTCTCACTATTTGAGACCGTAATTCTCATTTCCTTACTACTTATTAGGTTATCATCTCAATTTTTATACAACCTTCCACCCATAAATAGATGGCCAAACAAAGTTTGTGAATTGTATCCTGGTGCATATTATATGTATATTCTATGGTTGCAACAAGCAATCTCACTCTTTTCTTCATGTTTTACAACATGACCACAATATATTTTTCAATAACTTCATTGGATTTTCTCCTTTTGAAGCTTCTTTTTGGGTATTAACCTCTTTCTTCCCATGAATTTTAAATTACTATTTCACATGCATTTAGCTCACACGAACAAAAGGAATAACACATTACTTCTTGTTTTGTTCAAAAAATCACCGAAGTACATTCCTAGGTGGTTTTAGCATTGACCACTTCCCAACAATTCTACAAGACTCTTTAGTATAGTAATCGAGTTCCAATCTCCTTTCAGGTGGGTGATCACTTTTGGTCACAAGTAACCAAACAACATTTTAAGGGTAGACAACACCACAAACTCAAATTTTTGTGATATTCTACCTATACAATCTTGCAATGTATTAATGGAAATTCATATCATTTGGACTTTCCTCCATCATTGGGTGTCCATGATGTTAGCAATGTACAAAATCTAAAATTATATGGGTCTCCTCTTTTGAAGGATGAAGTACAAGTTGTACATCCATCCGATAATATTCCATGCTTCCTGCCACCACTTGCCTAAGATACTTTTTTGGATGTGTTCACTCATCCCACCATATAGAAACAACACCATTATTATCTTGTTGGCCATCAAGGTCAACTCCCCACTCAAGAAAAATTGTTTACACAATCAGATTTGCAATCATAGCTCGCGCAAGTAGTGGAGAAAGTAGGGACACTTCCAATCTAAATGGGTAATATATGATAAAACATGTATATCAAGGATAGCGGGACATGTGATATCTTAAATATATCCATTAATAAATGTAAGAATGTTGAGCTTGTGCTCCATGAATTTATTTTATGTGGTTAGTTATGAATTTTCCAACTCTTCTAGGTTGAATTTATTTTTTGTATTTAGTTATGACTTATTAAACTAATCTAGGGTAGCTATTGTTGACTTTATCATGTGGATGGATAGATGCATCCATTAAAACCATTCATGGCTAATAGATTTTTTTTTGTCTTTTTTGCTTCAAACATTATTTTTTGAATGGTTAAAATTATTTTTTGTATTTTTTTTTTAAAGATAGGAACTAAGCAACAAATTGGAGAAGCATATTTGAGTTAATTAGAACTATTAAAAGTGGAAAAAGAGGCACTAGGAGAAGGAGATGTTATGGGTTAAATTGTGAGCTTAATAATGAGTAAGAAATTAGAAAAAAATGAAGTTTCATAGTATGGATGAAGCCTAAAGGAATAATAATTTATAGAATGTTAAGTTATTTTGAATTCCAGAAGATGGAATACACTTATAGGATTTAATTTGCAAGTGCACAGTTGAAGGGAAAAAATCATTTTTGGTTGTAATTTTATGCATTAAGAAAATATTCAAAAGCGAAAAGAGAAGATTATATGCTAAATTAGGTGGTCTCAAGGTTAAGAAATATGGTTTTACTTATAAACTATAGTCATGCAATAAAGCAGTTGTAGGTAGAACCAAACAAAAAATGAGCATAGTATATAGTGTATAAGAGTAGATTGTAGTGTCCCCAAGGCCGAGCCCCGTTGTAAACCATGTTTTGAAAGAAATTGTAAATATGTTTTATAGGCTGGTGAGCCAAGTTTTTATAAGTTGGAGGCTTGTGTGTTGTTAGGCCAGGGAGCCTGAGTGTTGAAGGCCAAGAGCCTGCTGTTGTATATGTATGCAGAACATTTAATAAAATTGTAAACATCGCCAGGTGCATACCGACCATGATGAATGAGTGAAGGGGGACTAAGCATCCATAGGGTGGGCAAGGAATTAGGGGCTGGAAGGTGGGAAAGGGGGCTAAGTTTTTAGCCTAGGGGCTAAGCCTAGGGGGCTTAAGCCTGGGAATAATATTTTAATATTATCCCCAAAAGACATGTGCATTTTATGTTTATCCTAAGTTTCTGGCAAGGGGAGAACATGCAAGGGAGATGTGTGCTGGTGGAACGCATGCAGTTTCATGGGTGACAAGTGTCAACTCTGACACATGCGAATAAAACAGCCAGGGTGAGCCGTGAGAAGGTTCTTTCCCCATTCTACCGGATTGTTTGAACGCGTACGGAGCCCTAGATGGTATTACCAACCCGACTACTATAAGGAACCTTCGTGCGTCCCTGTGATTCGAGAAGTCTGTATCTGGCTCTCAGAAAATGGGTGTGCATATTCCCTGAACGAGAAGCCTGCGTGGAGTTGGGAAAGAGTCTGTGTTTTCTCTGGAACTTGGAACACCCCTTCTCTGTTCTAACCTGGGAAGTATGAATCGACCCCTACGTAGATGACTCGTCATGCATCCTTGAGAATCCTGAATGTGAGTCTATTTTGTGTGGCCAAATTGAGAAAACAGAAGTGTCTCGTCCCTGATAAGCCTGGTTATACTGTTGCACCTGTCTGGAGCTGCCCTGGGGTGTTCGTGTCTGGATCCCATGGATTGTGGTGGACGTGTAGTGTTTGACCCTATCTGGATTTTTGGCCAGTTTGTACAACCCTCTCTCTAGGTGAGAGAGGTAGTTGAAGTTGGAAGAACAGGTTGTTGGACCTATGAGCGACTCCCTCCAGGTGAGAGAGGGTGCAGAGGAAGGAGAGCTCTTCTGGAAGGAACCTTGTCGCTGCCATAAAGCCCGAAGACTTTCGGTCCGGCCTATTCCTGTAACCTAAGGCAAGGGAGATTAGCAGTCGAAGGACTGTCCAGGTGACAGAGAAGGTGTATACTCCTGGGGTGGAACAGGCATGTGGGGAATGAGGGGCTGTGGGCAGTGAGTGTGGGAGGTTCCTTGGAGAGAATCCCTTCCTTGTGGTTGTGTGTTGTTTCCCTGTAACCTCGGCCTAGCCTAGGATTCCTTGTCTTGGGGTGGAGCTTAGTCCTAGCTCGGGGGTGACCCATTGCTGAGCTGATGAGTAGTGCGGTCTAAGGCTTGGAGGTTCATGGAAGGCCTGCACTTAGTTGGTGGATTCTACCGTTGTTAAAAGATAAGTATCTGACGATGTTTTTATCATGTTTTGCATGACTTTACTATTTATGTTATCATGATTTCCGCTGTGTATATGAATTAATATGGAATGCTATAGATTGTTAATTATAGCAGTAAATAATATGTTTTACTCTGTGCTTAAATGAGTTATGTATAGAGTGGTATTATAACCTTCTCTTAATAGAGATTAAACCTTGGTAGCGAGAAAAGGGGGCGCTACAGTAGACAAACAAAGTATTAAGCTATTGATATAGGTTGGCACAAACATAATGGAGATCAAGATGCTTTGAGGTATTTGATTGGATTATAGTCTCTTGTTTTAGAATAAATGTGTTTACTTAATGGTTACTTGATTTACATAAAATTACAATAGAAAAGTTTGATTAATTGGTTCTAAAGGTATAATAAATGGTATCAATCCTTTGACAAGGAATTCCATATTTAGTGTTCCAAAAACAAGGAAGTCCACACTTCTAAGTTAGCAATTTCCCCTTTGACACATGTTTTGAATATTTTCCACCGTCGCCTTTAGATGTATAAGGGAATCACGGAGAAGAAAAGGAAGAAGTGTCAATAATTCATTAAAGGATGAAAAAATCATTGATAAAATCAATTAGAACCATTTGCAAGTTCATGAGAGACTAAAAGAATCATAGGAAAAGTACAAGGTAAGCCCTAACCATCAAAAGGTAGAGATTATACTCATGATATGAGTTCAAGTCTAGCAAACCTCGAATAGAGAAATGATATAAGGTGATGGAAATAAAATTAATTCCTTTAGATATGAACCTTTTGAAATTATTGAATAGGTAGGACACAATGTTTGCATACTAAGTCCATATCCATACATATGAATGTACTAAATAATGAACATAGAAAATATAAAACTGTATGACATATGCATTCTAGATGAATAAAATGAGCTCCAAGTTTTAACTTCCAAAAATTACTTGGCACTAGATGCATAAGAAGAATTACCAATAGGTATGATTTTGCAAAACAAAAGTAGAATGTACAAAAGAGGTGAAAAGGTACTCTATAGACTCAAATGAACGGGTTAATAAAAAAAGTGCAAAGTGTACTAGTGATGAATTTTGAGGATGTCTTTCCTTATTTCTCTCAAAATTAATGTTTTTTGGGAGTAAAATACTTCAAAAATAGGGAGTTGTGCTATTAATTGCATAGATATATTTAATTTTCTTTTAGGTTTCTTTCGTGAAGTTGAAAAATTAGAGCTATGATATTGTTCATTTCATCCTTTCAAAGAGCATTAGTCATGTGATTTCATTAATTGAAAACTAAAAAATTCATTCTATAGGCCTTGAATGACATTTTTTTTAATGTACATAGGGAGGATAATATGGGGTACATAGGGAGGTATCTGAGGGGATAACGAATGTAATGTGTTCATAATCATGGAATAGGTAGACATGGTAGTTATTGGGTACTAAATAATCCCACTACATAGTTAGAGGAAATAATATAGCAATAACAGGTAGTTGACATAGGCTACTAAGAATACCTATGAGAAAGTATAACTATAGATGAGTATTGTTCTATTGATACATGTTACATGTTGATTCATATATCAATCATGTATTCTAAAGTGATTCCTTCTATAAGGAGTATTTGATGATGTTGCCCTACCATGAGGATTATTTCTACATTTGTGTGTCTATTATTGTGTGGATGTATTTTGTTTTTCAATTTTAAGGTTTATTCTTGAGATTAAGGGTTTATCTTATATTATATGTATCAAGGTTTACTACAAGTGTTATCAAATATCTTTATTGGCCACAACATGGAAGAATTTTTTTTTCTTTTTGCATATTTTTGAAAGGAAAAAGAGGATAGAAGCATTTAGATCGATTTCTGAACCATCTTCTATAGAATATAAAGAAACCATAAATAGATCTGATTTTCTCTTTAAAAATACCCAAGTTGAAAAAAAACATCTAAATATGAGTCCACCAAGCGTAGTTATCAATGATTTAAAATAAATTGTTTGAGGGTTTTATGTTGATGATCATGTAGTTTGCAGATTGCGTATATTTTGATAGACTGCCCAAATTTCTATAAACCATTGCTAGAAGATGCAGAATGATCATGGAATTTCATAATTGTCACATAATAACCAATTAGAGAAGTATTGTAGAAGTTATTATCCTTTTACATTGGCCACCTAAAGGAGCTTCATTGAAAAATAAGTTATTTCTTCAAAACTTTGTTCATTTTTTTGGTTTTCATAAATAATACATCTTTTAGAAGAAATCATTAATGGTATTACTATTGAAGAATACATTAAAGGAGTGAAGTATCTATTTCAAATAATTTGAGACTTCGGATATACAAGGGTTTATGGTGGGATTTTCTTAACTTGAAAAAGATAAAGGCACTTTAAAATGAAGCTCAAAATAAGTATTTTTAGAAAGGTGGTATGATGTTGGAAGTTGGGAATAAAGATAAAGAGATTAAAAAGGATTTGTTTTCATGTGAAAACTTCCTATTGCAAGTTCATGGATGGATTGAGTAGGAAAATGCTAATATTTTTATAAATATTGGTAGAAAATATTATTTCATCGATTAACTTGGATAAAAGATTGAATGTTCCCATAAATCATATTCAAAGCACATAGGTTGAGGGCAAGAATATTCATTTTTTTAAAGATTTGAATATTAACATGGATAAATGTGTTTTTTATTAATATTTGTATGCTATACATATGGATCATGTGGATTTTGTTTTGGGATATCCTTCGATGGAATTAGTTGGTACAATTAATATTAATATGCAAAATAAGTTTTTGAATATTTGGTACAAGAAAAACAAAATTACATTGTAGGATATTTCTCTTACTAAGCATGAAGGACCCATGGAAGCACCTAAAGAAGTCCTTACAAGGGAACTAATTGCAGTACTTAATGGCACATTAGATAACTATTCCAAGGTTCAACCAGAAGAATATCCTATAGAATTGTTGAAATAATGTAACTGCAAAGTGTATTCTTATTATTATTTGATATATTATTTATTGGATCAATCCTCATTGTGGATTGATCATGTCGGCTATTGTAAAAGGACCAAATCCCCTTTTGTGGATTGGTCATAATGTAATTGTAATAGGAAGAAAGAGAAGTCAGCCCCAGAATATATCAAAGAGGCCCTTGAATATAATAAAGGTGGTTATAACCACCCAGGAGAAGAAGTCGGCCCTGCCAGTGAAAGGACACTCCCACACATGCCAGTCTTGTATAAATAAGGAGGCTAGTGCCTCACTTAGAAACACACTCACTTGTTCATTGAGAGACAAATTTCGGAGCTGCAATTGGAGAAGAGAGAGAGAGAGAGAGGCGCATCTTTGGGAGAAGACATTATGTACTTGTTTGAGTTATCTCTTGGCATTGTATTGGTTATCTATAATAAGGAAATTTTGTTGGGTTTTCTTCCCCTAGAGGGTTTCCCAGGATAAATGTTGTGTCTCTTGTGATTGTGTATTTCTCAGTGATCTTGTCTTATGATGTTGTTATCTATTGAAATACAAAGAACTATAATAATGGCTTAAACATTAACATGGTATCAGATCCAAGTTGAAGAGAGCATCTTTCACAAGAGAAAAGTGAAAAACATCACTGTTGTTGTACATGCAAATTAGGGTTTTTTGTTGGATAGGTAATTCAGCCCTAAAACCATCTAGAAAAGTGCTCCCTCCCCCAAGGATCATTTTGGCACCTTCAGCACAACTTTTCAATGGCTAGATCTCCTGGAAAGTGAAACCCTAGTTTCACAAAGTACTAGAAGTACCAGAAAACTAGAGTACCAAAAGTACCAGAAGTACCAGAGGTACCAGAAAACTAGAAGCACCAGTCTAGAAATCCATAGATAAAGTTTGGTGGGGTAAAAGTTGGATTTTCTCAGATCCAATCACACCAGGATACTCGCCTTATCCAAGCGCACCTCCTGGTAAGTTCAAAATTTGATTTTGAACATTTTCGTTTTTGGACATTTTCCCAACTTCAAGTAAAATATATCTACAAGCGTTAAGCTTGTTGACAAGCTTGAAGGTGTGGAAAACCTTCATGCCTGGAAGTATAGGATTGGTCTCATTCTTGAAGAGAATGACCTACCAGGATTCGTCAAAGAAGAAGTGTCGGAGCCTGTCAATGTTGCATAAAAAGCAAAGCACCAAAAGAACACAATCAAGGCCAAAAGAATCATTGCAGATTCAATCAAAGACCACCTGATTCCCTATGTGTCATCAAAGAATACTCCGAAAGAAATGTTTGATGACCTAAACAGACTATATGAAGGAAAGAACATAAGCTGGAAGATGAATCTTAGAACTCAGCTCAAGAATACAAGAATGCAGAAAGGAGAATCAATCCAAGAATACTTCTCTAGAATATCCTAATTCAAAGAACAACTAGAAGTAATTGGAGATACCATAGACGAAGACGAACTTGTAATGACAACCCTAAATGGTCTCACAAGACCTTGGGATACATTCATCCAAACGATTTGTGCCAGAACAGAGAAACTGAAGTTTGATAGTCTATGGGAAGAATGCATCCAAGAAGAAACAAGAGTAGCTAACCGAGAGACTTTACTAGAAAGAGATGAAGATCAAGCCCTAGATACTCACACTAAAGGAGGAAGAAATAAGTCTTAATTCCAAAAAGAAACTTACAAAGAGTCTCAGCCCAAACAAATTGAATCATAAAGAATCTCATCCAAGGAGATTTCAAAAGAAAGGACAACGAAAGGAAAGAGATTACTCATCTGTACAATGCTACCATTGTGAGAAGATGGGACACATTGCGAAATTTTGTCCAACTAGATGAGAAGAATACAAGAGGAAACAAAAGAGGCACCATGCCCATGCAGTTGAAGATGAAGAGCCACTTGCAAAGATGTTAAGAGAACAAATTAAAGAACATGTCTTAATCTCGGCCCTCTCAGGATCGGTAACACCTGGAGAGGACACTTGGCTCATTGATAGTGGTGCCTCCAAGCACATGACATGACAAAGAGATATTCTCGCTTACATTTTAGAATATAAGTTTTCTCAGAAAGTGGCACTTGTAGATGATTACCAATATCCCATCAAGGGAGTGGGAGAATCAAACTACAAACTGAATTCAGGGAATTCAATGAAGATGAAGGACATACTTTATGTACGAGGTTTGACAAAGAACCTACTCTCCATTTTAGATTTAGAAAAGAAAGGCTTCATAATTGCCTTTATAGATGGAGAATTTCTTATGTGGGATAAAGGAGAAACCTTAAATGAAGAAATCATCATTGGAAGTGAAGAAAATGGCTTGTATAAGCTAAAGGGTCACTCAGAAGCCGCCATGACCCACGCCATTGAAAACTCATGTGAACTTTGGCATAGAATATTAGCTCACATTAACTACAAGTTGCTACCATACATATGCAAAGCTGTCACAGGTTTACCAGAACTCAAGCTTGATCATGAAGGTGTATGCAATGGATGTGCACAAGGGAAGAACATCAAGAACCCTTTTTCGAAGAGAGACAACAAAGAAGAAGGAGTCCTAGAACTCATCCATTCAGATGTGTGTGGCCCAATGCCATCGTTTTCCATGAGTGGGTATGTATACTATGTATCATTCATTGATGATTATTCTCATAAGACCTGGATGTATTTTTTGAAATCTAAAGATGAAGTGTTCAACAAGTTCAAGGAATTCAAAGACTTGATAGAGAATCTTTTTGAAAGAAAGATCAAGATACTCAGGTCAGATAATGGAGGAGAATACATCTCAAAAGATTTCATGAGCTTCTGCAAAGATGTTGGGATCAAGAGGGAACTCACTACTCCCT
>JASDQU010255952.1:17022-32141 GCA_032191745.1 Picea mariana
GATATATTCCCCTTCTCAGTTCATTTGCAGCTCTGATACCATGTAGAATTTTCTCAGACCCCAACCCGGTTTCAAGTCACAACAATTTTCACTGTTTAATGCCCAACCCACATTTAATTCACTGCTGTAAATGATATTAGCACAAACAGAAAATTGTAACAGGGAACACAAGAGTGTCTTAACAGCAATTAGAACTGGAAATAAATGCTCAAACTCAGATATTGAAACAGAGAATTTGGCCAAATAGACCTTGGAAAAACCTGCAAGGGGAAAACTAGTGAGAGAGGGGTTTTTTTTATTATTTCGGAGCTCAGAGAATAAATTCTGTTACAACAATCTTCTTCAGCAATAAATGTACAAACTTATCTCGAAAACCGAGCCAGACAACCTCCTTGATTTCTGTGCCAAACTCCTGGAAATCTGTGTCCAGATTTCCTGTATGAACTGTACGGTCCAGCTTATCGATTTTTGTGCCTGTTTGCTGTACAGTGTCTAGGAAATCGTGCCAAACTGTAGCCTCAATTTTTGTGTAAATTCTGCTGTATGGCAGCCTTGAAATGTGTGCCAAACTCCTCAGAATTTGTGCTATATGACCTCCTCGATTTCTGTGCCAACAATCAGCTGTACGGCCTCTTAGAAATCCATGCTATATGATCTCATTAATTTCTGAACTTTTGCCTCGATTTGCGTGGTAGCACTTTGCCTTGGAATTGGTGCCATAGCTGCAAAATCGCCTCTCTTTTCCCTGCTCTGCTCCTCGACTCTCTCTCCTCATTCAATGCATATGAATGACTCTCTTGGGCGCCTCATTCCCTAGGTTTAGCTTCTTGGAGGGAAAATGAAAAGTCACATGATCCAATGGCTTAGATTAGATCTTGGGCCATCAAGATCAATGGYGGTGATTAAAAATCTCTTTAGTCACCCTTTTCATGAAATATTCTCAAGTCACTTTTAACTTTATATTCTTATAAAGTTAATGTGCTAGGGACTACATTGGATACTTTCCCACATACTAGGCGCCTAGGTAATGTGAGAAACACCTGTCCAAGGTACACTTTTTAACAAGTACTAGTTCTCCTCCATGTCAGAATCATCAAAATCAACATCACTGCCATTGCTCTCTCCTCCATCCTCCTCCTCCTCTACATCCAATCCAATCTTTACATCTATTGGTGTGGAGGATGATCCCTCAAGAGGATCACCATCATTAAAAGTGACCAACTTGAGCACTGGTTCATTAGGATTCAAGTTGGCTAATGCCAACTCAACACTGTTGTCCAAACCCATATCATCAAGAAACACATCCCACATCTTTGTCTTTCCCTTCAACTTCTTCTCCATTTGCCTGTAAATAAGACGGAGGTTGGTGTGCACATACACCATTGTCTCTRCCCTAGATTGCTCAAGTCTGCTTTTCTTAAAAATATACAAATTCCCTTATGTGCTCCAATTCCTCTYGCAACAAGAGGATGAAGTAACCTGAGAGAGGAGCCTCATGGCTAAATGTTGTAGAATAGGGCATGTTGCCCCATGAGTTGCCCACCAAGCATAGGGCTTCTTAACCCCACCATCTTTGAGCACATCATAGCCTCCAAATCTCCCATTTCCAGTGGAAAACTCTAYGAAGCCCTCCTCCACCTCATCAAGGGATCCTTCTAAATGCATCCTTCCTCCCCTGTGAAATCTCTCCATCCACGTGAGGATGGAATTTGCATGAAGGCTCACCACTGAGCCAATCRTTACTATAGTATTTGGGATTTCGATGAGTGAGCCAAGCAATGCAAAAGTGTGCAATTCTTATCCCACTTGTTGATAAGAATATCTTGTATGGTGGTGAATAAGGGCTCCGTTGATGTCTCATACTCTGGGCATTCATTTTGTAAAATAACGGTCTTCACAGACTCAATCATGGAATCCCGTCCCTAATAAACATCTCCTAGGATGGGCTACTCCGTGTCTGCAAATTGTAAGAAAGAGATGATAGGGTCCATGATCTTAATGGTAAGATTTACCCTATCCCACCTACCATCATCTAACATTGTATCCTTGACTCTTTTTGAAGAAGTTTGATCTATCTTTCTCTAAAAAGACCAAAACTCTAAAATAACCATGGCCCCAAGAGTGGTCTTGACCTCCCTCAACCTCTTAAGCATGATGAATGAGGAGGCAAACTGAGTATTTGCAATCTTCAACAATTATAGACGTGTGTACTCTTTATAGACTATGAGGGAAAAATTGTGTATATGGCGTGCATCCTCAGAGGGCAAAATTGCAGATATGGCATGCATTCTCAATAAGACTTGCCATCCATGTCACATCCGAAGCAATAGATTTAAGTGCTAAATTCAAAGAATGAACAATG
Organism: Picea mariana; assembly: GCA_032191745.1. Taxonomy (NCBI): domain Eukaryota; kingdom Viridiplantae; phylum Streptophyta; class Pinopsida; order Pinales; family Pinaceae; genus Picea; species Picea mariana. Next base: position 19,385 of record JASDQU010255952.1, read on the forward strand.
AAAGGTGTCCAAAATATCTGTGGATATTTAGCTTCCACAATTATGCCAACAACCTTGAAAGCAGGTGCTTTATCTGTAATAATTTGCATGCAAGAATCAACACCTACATCTTCAATAAATTTGATGAACAACTCACCCATATATTGTGCATCCTTGTATTTTCCAAGAGCATCCACTGCTTCTAAGAAGACTAGTCCATTCAGAGAAGCCACCATGAAATTGATGAGTGGACAGCGTGCTGCATCCGTCCATCCATCATAAACAATACTAACACCGGATGAGGGCCATGATGATTTAATAGGCTCTAGGATTTTTCCACCTCCTTCTTTTCCTTAACCAACAATGTGGTTCTAAGCTTCTCTAAACTAGGAGGCGCATACCCAGCTGGAGCCCATTCAACGAGAGCTCGACACCTCAATAAACAAAGGAGACCATGCAACATTAAATGAAATGAAGTTGAGATAGAAAAAAAACCGAATTATAAGATCAACCTCATCTCGCCTCTCTTGTTGAAATATCTTGTCCATTGGACCACCACTTGTAGCTGGCCTCTTTCTTGCTGGCTGAATTTCAGTCCCACTTCCAGATCCTCTAGATGACTTCCTCAAGAATGGAAGAGGATCCTCATTTTTGTTTTTCCTACTTGCCGTTGCCACCTTCACAAAGCCAACATTATCGTCTCTTACCATTTCTTTTCGTTTGGATGCACTCACTGATTTACATGCTCCAAGTCCACAGTCAGAGCCCGACAAATGGCCTTACTTGGTAGTAGGTGCTCTTATACTGAATATTGCAGAAACTATATGTCCAAAGAACATTCCCTCCTCCACTTAACTTGGTCCCAGGCCCTTAATATCTTGTAACATACTTCCACAGTGGATATTTCTTCTCTTGAGCCTGCTGTCTTGCTACAGCAGTGTTTTTTTCAGTGTTGGAAGCTGCACTTGCAGCAGATGGAACACTAGCAGAGAGAGATGAAGTTGAGGGAGGGCGGGCAACAACAACAGTGGCATTCCTCCCTTTCCTTCAACCTTTACCAGCTGCCCTTGTTGATTGAGCCATGATTTCTGTGGAATGAGCAAAAAAAACACTGCTGTTGGAAAAAACAAGAAATCTGTTTGGCAAATCCACCTAGAAAGCACTTGGAATCCCTCAAAATCTCTAATTTACCTTTCAGTGGAACAGAAACATACCCAGAGCTCCAACTTGGAGAAGAAAATGAGCAAATGAGAGGCAAATCGCCTTTTAGAGACCCGCGGGTCTCCTTTTTGTGCCACACGTGTTGGACACGTCATGACACAGCTAGGGCACATGTCGGACTCGTGGGATATGGACATGGAGGCCCTGGGGGCTGTGTCCTGTTACTTAGGAAGTAACTTCATGGATAAAGAAAGGATAGCCAAGAAAGTACCTACTTAGCTTTTATGAATTGGGCAGAAAATGTCAATGGAAACCTAAGTAGTTTTAACAAATGGAAATAGCTGGGTGATCATCGAAATGAAAAATAAGCATTTTTCTTTTGTAAGAAAAATGAAAGGAAACATAGTACTTTATGAAGGAAATGTACAAAGAATTTCTCAAGATTGTAAATGAAGCATGGCAGATCATAGAATCAAAGTACACAATCCTGAGGTTTCTCCCTTGGTGATTTCGGAGGAAGTCTGTTACCTGACACAAGAATGGAAGGACTGGAAGAGGACTGTGAAGATTTCATCTTTGTCAAAAAGCAGAAGGGAAGGACCATAATTTAACTACTTATATTGAAGATTTGCTGAAAAGGATTCTGGAAATTGATAATATCCTTGGGGAGTTCAGATCCAAGATTTCTAGGAACAAGTTCAAGTAGTTTCTTGAGTAGATTTTGAAGGAGAGAAGCAAGCTTTTTAAGGATCAAAACTCTTTGGAGAAAGAATAAGTCTGTTGAAGAGCCAATCTGCTAATATATGATTGAATACTCGTACACATGTTGCTGAATTTTTTTTATCATGATCTGGCATTTATTAGGATAATATATAGCATTGTTAGAGGGTTGTCTGGATTGTACCTTGAGTGCTTAAAATGTGGACAAACTTTTATTATATAATATATATAGCACATGTTTTTCTGAACGATGTGCTCTTTTTGAACTAGTTCACATTTTTCTCACTGTTCAACTTATTGGGAATTACTACTGGTGAGGTGCAGATCAGGGTTTGTGCTTTTCCCCTTAGCCGTTTGGGATTGCAAGGCATTGGAATCAGCCCAGATTGCTATCCTGAGAATAGGGCATCAGCGAGGCAGGTATGGTAGATTCTACCAATTGCTTGAAATAGTTGTTTTAGAGAATCCAATAAAAAAAGAAGTTCGTAGTTTTCAAAAATAACATTTTTATGGGTTTGATGTGAAGCACTGAAACTACTAGATTGTTGCAGCTTTTTAACTGGGCATTGGAACCAGCTGATGATGATATTCTGGATGAACTTTTTGATCTGGGATACCGTGAYGCAAATATTTGGACTAAGCAAAATCCTGTTGAAGATATAGTGAAACCTAATATGGTGGTTGAAGTTCTTTAACATAACAGCTTTTTGGATCCAGGATTGATGTCAAGCATCARTACATGAATATGAAGTTAATGATTACCTCCAATGTKCTTTTGACGTCTCTCATGTTTCCAAGAGGTTGCTTCTAATGCCTTTGCTTATTTCATTCAAGGCCTCCAACAATACAACTTGCAGCATTGTACCTTTGGATATCAAGTTGGAGCAGGCAATAAAATAAGAGATATAAAATCAGGTGATGTTTGGAAAGCCAAAAGARTAAGATTCCATCAAGGTRTAAAACCTGGAATTAAAACAAATGATTTTCTAGTAGGATTTATGCATTTTGACCGAGAGTCATACACGACACAACCAAATTAGCCATTACAATGCCGTGTTCTTTGTACAGAAGCTTGATAAGTGTAGAGAAATAGCGCTGTCAATATGTATAATATTCAAGATAAGGAAATTATTGTACAATGTACAGGCACGAGAGTGTCTGGGGGCTTGTATTTCAAGAATGCACTGATCTTGGTTTCAATTATTCAAAGAGCTAGGTCAAACTGAGGTGGTTTAACTAATTGAAACTGAAAGCTTCCTCATGTCAACACTCACTCTTATTAAGCATTATTTACAAATTTCATTTAATTTTTTTTGGAACCTCATATTGGTGTGAATTTCATTTTTCAGTTGAATAAGTTGGGGGGAAAGAGCTTTCATGCTCGCTTAGCAGGTGGTAACCTTCAATTTTTTTTTTTCATTATTTCTAGATGGTAACCTTCAGAGAGCTTTTCATTCTATGTATCATAAATTTGAATGTAAAGCAAAGAGCTTTGTATTAAGCTGGTTGGAACCAAATAACAATTTCATTTCCGAGTCTGCTTCAACACTGTAGAGCAATGATGAGAAATAAGCTCTCCCATTGTATGTAAATGAAGTTTGACAGCATTGCAAATATATATCTTGATTCTTAATCCATCATGATATCCTTTATCCAGTGGAAGTTGAACATACATTTCCATAAAAATGATTGTACCTCTATTGATCGTGACTCATTCAGACACCTCAATGAATTAATGACAAGAATGAACTAATATAACAGTAGACAAAGAGCCCTAACAATTAAAAAACCAACAGAGCATAGATGTTGAAAATTCTTCTCAGGTAATAACGATCATGATTGCAACCAATCTCATTGTAGCTGCAACAAATAGTCATAGCAAGTCAGCTGTCGTTCATAAAGATCTGGTTAGCTTTGCTTTTGTCAGCACACAAACCTTACAATTTACTTTATTCTTCAAGTGTTTGGTGTCTTTAATGAATCCCGGTTTTACGTCTAATTCACATAAGTCTACTATCTTTCATAAATATAGGGTTAGATTGCTTTTGTCAGCACACAAACCTTACAATTTCTTTTTGTTTTTAATGAATCCCAGTTTTACTTCTATTTCACATAAAAGTTTGATGTGTCTAAGCATAGTTCTTATGCCAAAATCCACTTATTCGTGCCAATGGTATTAATTTGGACTGTAGCAGTCTTCCTTGAATACTAATCTATATTTTGCTCAATCTAAATACCAATGGAATTAATCTCAAGTTCTATATTGCATTGTTTAGACTTCGACAAGTAATATTTATGGCTGGTCATAAAGGTCAAGCGTAAGAAGTCATTTGCCTGCTTATACAACTAACTTGGAAATTTCTCATAACAAATTTTTATGATTAAATCTTACAGTGAACTTAGTATTACAAAATGCATTTTTAGTCTTGAAGTTGTAAGTGATGATTGATTAAATCAAGTCATCAAGCTAATTGAAAGTGGTTGTAATGGAATTGATCTTTTTAGGTTGTTTAAGTTGCTTAAGTATTTTTGTAGAAAATCCAAGTTGCTACGGCTGTTGCTTGGAGCTGTCTAATTTTGTAGCAAACTCACCTTTAGTGGCTGGAATCCAATGATACAAGAGTTCTTATCGATCTAAAACTTTTGATGGTCTAGGTCTATTCAAAATTCAGCAAAACCTCTATGGGCATTTTTCCACCATGCACAGGTCTTGGATCATAGTAGAAATTTGCTCATGCCTGAAATTTAAATTTCCATTTGACTCTTATAGAATTTGTTGCGGAAAAGAGGGTCCATTTGCTACAAGATTAACTTACTCTTTTTTGTACAAAAGCCATGTAGATCTGCACACAGGATTTCCCTCTCCCTATATGGTTTTTCATATAATGTTTTGTGTAATGATTATTTGGAATTAACTACACCTATATTTGCATATCTTATTACCTTAGCCAATTGGCCCTTGGTGTTGTTTTGCATCTCCCTCATGTTGAATTTTGAAAATAATGAATATTGCAGCTTGAACTTCCTCAAGGGTTTTCTATAAGCTTATCATAACATAAAATACAATTAGAGAATGTCAACACTGGATTGGTGAAATCAATAGCTTAAGATAGTTAATATAGTCACACCAAGTTCAAGTGAAATGTTTGTGCTTGTGGATGTGTCAGCCCATACAACAATGAAGGTTGGATGTGAATTTTAGGACTTTGACAATATATATACCTCCACTTGGAGCTTCTAAGTTGAAGGGCATGATCACTTAAAACTAGTTTTAAAAGAGAAACAAATGAATAAACATTATTATATAAATTGTCTTCAAATAAAAATAGCTTTCAAAGGAATTATAATGTACATCATGAGCCTTTTTAAGAATTACATCATGGGCTTTTATTTTCTTCTTCATTGCATTTTAGTGCGAATTATGCGTTTGACCTACCTTTTCTTTTCTATATATGCCTACCTTTTTTTTAAGTATGTGTATAACATCAACAATTACAATCCATCTTTGTGGCCAAATTTTAAACAATGTACATGGTTTTTCTTCTTGGTTTTGTTTTCATTAACGTTATTTGAAAAATCTTTGTAATGGTTTCAATTGCTTCTACATATTGATGTGCCATTCCATCTCTAGTATATCATTCTCTTGTCCTACATCATCCCTTTAATGCTTGGAATTTTCTTTTCCAATTTGCCATGAGAGGAAAAGTGAACCCTTATGTTATCTCTTCTATTGGAAAACAATTCCAAACACATCACTTGAAACTAAAATTCTTAATAAATTTTATAAACATGCACATAAAATTGAGAGTTCGAGAGATAGTGTATGTATTAACATGACAAGTGCATGTATTAAGGTGACAACTATGCGTGATAAAAGAAAAGTGAAACTCATAAGTAAATATCTAAAAACAATTAATTTAGGGATAGATTATTTGATAAAAGAAAAGTGGGACTCATAAGTAATATCTAAAAACAGTTAATTTAAGAATAGATTATTTATTGGATGATCTTTAAAAAAAAAAAATTTACAAATTAAAAAGAATTACATCAAATTTCAGTTCTTTTAAGAAATAAATACCAACAAAATAATCTTAGGATAAATGGTCTTAAATACATTGGTAGGATCATACCCTAGTTTCAAATTGGGTGAATAAAATGGAATACCTAAGGTCAACAAAGAGGAATAAATACCAACAAAACTGATATTTGGATACACTGACTTAAATATGAAGGTATTACCTAGGTTCCACATTGAGTGAGTAAAATGGTATGCCTAAGGTCAACAAAGAGGAATAAGTACCAACAAAACTAATATTAAGATGAACTTACATAATACAATGGTATGATCATACCTAGGTTTTGAATTGGGTCAATAAAATGGAGTGCCTAAATCCCATCAATGTGGTTTAGATGAAAATAAAATTAATGTAGTTTCCTTGCAACTAGAGCACCTAAAATCAACCTTTATTTCTAAAGAAAATGCTAAAGGTGCATTTCAATTGATATTCCCTATAAACTGCACATTGAAATAGCTTGGACTGGAGTGAAGGGAAATGGAAGATAGGGGGGAGCAATACGTCGATAATAAACTAATGAATGAATTGTATAATCATAGTAGATATGTTGATAACATACAATTTCAATGATATTTTAATTGATTATGCAATTATGCAAAATTTTGAATTTCCAAGGAAAACCAATTTGACATACACCATTTGTATTTTTTTTTACACAGTGAATCATGCTTATAACATACAATTTCAATGATATTTTAATTGATTATGAAATTATGCAAAATTTTGAATTTCAAAGGAAAACCAATTTGACATACACCATTTGTATTTTTTTTTACACAGTGAATCATGCTTATTGCTTCAATCATATTCTCCATRATTCTAGMTACACTCCTCCTTAATAAATAAAGATTCACAAAGTAACGCACTTGAAATGTTGGATGTAATGTAACCGTCCTTTGTTGTTTCCAAATCAAAGTATCTCAAGTAGTWTGGAAACCAACATATGTTGCTATGAAKAAATTTATCTATATACACAAAAATGCTTCCTCATCAACAAACCAACAATGATTTTCATCGAATGACAAGTTTTTAAAATAGAACAATACTTATTGTTGAATGCCAATCTTTGAACCAATTTCCTTAGGAACTATTCACTTCCTAACCACAGATGCGTTAACTAATGTATATAACATTTACTTATTCCCTTTAGTGAGCCATTTTATTATTTTAATTATAAAGTGTGATTTTGTTTTATTTGTAAGTAGTCGATGTGTTATCCCCATTTTGTGGGACAACTAAGGAGATCATGTCTCAAGGACCTCAGGTTGCAGATATGGAGTGTTGAGAGACTTCATGACCAACATTGTCCACTTGCACAGATGGAGACCCTTTTCACCACCACAGAGGTCAGGATTTTCAGGATGGTGGACCCTTTTCACCACCACAAAGGTCAGGATTTTCAGGATGGCATCCACCACACCAACTGGCTTCCGAAAGACACTAGGCTTTGCTCCATGAGGTACAAGTCAGGTATTATGGTGAGTGTCATTTCAATATTCGAGGCATTTGAGTATGTTGTATCTTAGACTGCTTTAGATTTCATGAAATATACTTGGACATTATGCCTTTTGTCCTGTTTCACCTTGGTGGTTGACATTGTGCCCTAGTAAGTGGTCTTCCTCGGGAATGGGTTTTCTACTAGGAACTCCCTTGAAGAGCCATCATACCGTTTCCAGCCATACTTACCACTTTTCATCACTTAAACCCTCATTTCCTTGTCTCTTGGGATTTTAGGGTGTATTGACCCAATAAGGGGTTGTCCGTCATTCTATGGGAAGAAGGGTATGAAAGGCCCATAGGGATTGGTGTTGGGTAAAATATAAAATTCTGTTTATAAACCTTCAAGATGCTTCGCCCAGGGATCCCCCAAGAAAGCAATGAAACACTTCTCTATAAGAAAAGGGGGACCCACAATAATAAAAGATAGAATGCTTAGGGGATTAGTTGGAGGATAGGAGGTCTCATCACGAGCCAACTTATCATGATCATGGGTACTTAGCGGTATGCCATTACCATCATCTGGCCACCAAGCTAGGGTAGTGGCTCTTAGTTGCACAACTGAGATAAAGGGGGTCTCATAACGAGCCAACCTTCTCATTTTCGCAAGGTATTTGTGAGTGACACTATCATTATCTGGACACTACACCAGGACAGTGGCCTTCAACTCATCCTTAAAACATGAAAGAAAAAAAAGAATGAAAAAACGATAGGCTTGGAAAGATTGCATTGCAAACGAAGGTGCCACACACCCTCTACAAAGGCACCCATGAATGAGACACTACAACCCCTTGTATATCATGAACCCCATGCCCAATGAGTCTTGATCCTTAAACACTTCATCCACTTTACATGGCTTAGAGAGGGATCACTTGGGAAACACTCCTTGACCTAGGAAAGATCTATCGAATAGGACACCTCGTCAACCCTCCCATATCCAAGCTTGACAAATCGCATAATGCCTTTGAGCACTTACTTGTTTGATAGGGTAATATTTGATGCACATGCTTAGGTGGCTCATTTATTGATTTGATTTACTCATCATGATATTTTGACTTGAGATTCTTGGAGGGCGTGCTTATTTGTCTTTGTAGGACCTAGTTGGTGGACAATTTTGGAGGAACGAGCCTAGCTTGGGCTTCCATGGGGCTTGAAGCCCATAGGTTGGATGCCAAGGGCCCGCATGCCGGATGAGAGAGACATACCTTCAGAGGCCTAGAAGACATTGTGGACGACATGACCTAGCCCTTGAATGCCAAACATTTTTCCTAGGAGAGGCAAAACACCACCTTTGGAGGCTTGACGCCATGCTTGAAGGGCTTGAGGTGGTGATGAGTACACATGGCACGTTTTCAAGGAAGGAACCCTTGGATCATGAAGTAGAAGGTTGGATTGGAGACACATGGCCTTTGGAGGCCCAACCCTATTATCTCCAACTCAACGTTTGACCTAAAAGTGCCAAAACGTCCCTCCTTAAGGAGTGACGTCACTCTTAGGGTTTTCATTTGTGCAAAAAAATAAAAATTAGAATGAATTGTTTAATATTATTTGTGTAAAGGGGCAAGATTAGGGTTGTTGACCCCTAGTCTTGTGGTTTATCCTAAAGTTATGTGGAAAACTATTTTAGTGACATTTTGTATAAATGGAGATCATAAGATCTCATTTTGAATCATAACTCTCCCATTGTGAGAAGGATTGGACTGGAATTTTCGTTATATTTGGCTAGTTTCTCTCTTGTGCTCTTGTGTATGGCTACTTTCTTGGTTATTGGTTGGTGGAAGTGATGTGCACTAGCCTTGGAAGGCTATTTTTGTGCTATAGTGGTGGTTTATCTTAGCATTTTCCTTGAATTGGTAAGGATTTTTACTTTATATTATCATTTGTGTTCAAGACAAGGTTATTTTGCTAAATCTAGGTGGGAAGTATAAGGGCATACACCCCCACCTTAGTCTCCATCATTTTATGCTCACATTTTATTGGTTTAACAAGAGTTTTCTAAGAGAAGTATAAGTGCATACACACTCTTAACCTAAACCCTAGTTAGGGATACTTGCCTTGGGGAGTAAGATGATTTACACCCCGAAGGAGGTAGTACCTCTAGCTCTTTCTTTGCTTGACTCCATTAACTCAATCATTAAAACACTAGTCATTACTTGTTGCATTGGATAAATAAATTGATGCCTTGGTAAACGTGAAATTTTCAAGTTTTGAAGTTGTCTTGTTGAGAAGTTTTTCCTTGAGCCTTTGGCTCTCTTGCCTCATTGAGGCGTTCCCTTTCAACCATTAATTCTTGATGCTGTTACAACTAACTTCTACAACTATAAGACTGCAATAAAAACTAACCCTAGAACTGACCCCCAATTTTTCCCTAACTCTTTACTAACCCTAGCGCACTTGTTGGGCTAGTTAGAAGTGGTTTCCAGTGGTTGATTTTTCAGATATTAATCTTGGTTTTCTACAACCATAAGGATGATACATATCACTACAACAAGATTTTGTTTCAGCCTTGCTTTTTGTGCTAGAGTATTACTTAATCATTGTTGAGTTGAGCTAGCTTTCACTAGCTTCCCTCTTGTTTATTTTATCATATTCCTAGCACTTATATTGCAGCCTTTGCTATATTTTATGAGCTGATATATATCATTTATTTTTGCTGCAATTAGGGAAAACAAGATTAACTTGTTTGTCCAACTAACATATTTCAAGCATCATTGGATTTCAGTGTGTCTCGGGCAGGGAATTTACTCTCGACAGGTCACTCAACTCAATTGACAATCCTTAAGCCTTCCCAAGATTCTTTTCCAAGCTCTTCATACCACTTAGAATTTACCTCTAGGGACATCCATCCATACATCTCATTTTCCATCTCAATTCCCCCTAGGGTCACCGAGATTCCCCCCTTGAGGTGACTACCTCACCTCTAAAGTGACGAGAACACCTGCCTAAGGTGACAGTGGGTAGGTGCTCTCCTAGTTGTCGCCATTTTGGTGGTTGGGCCGGGCTTTGCCCAACCTACAACTTGTGCGATAATAAAATGCACTACTCATGATTCATTGTGTTTATATGTAGTGTATTTATACATTGCATCATTCATTTATGATACACCGAGTTGAATAATCTTCTTTATAAAAAGTTTATCATGCCTATGGCTTCTATTATATTTGGCTCTTTTCACATGTTGATTTGATTTGAGAGTTATTTTTATTGTTCCTCAAGGAGATTTTGGAAGACAACTATTCCAAATAAACAATATATTTTATAAATTCCTCAATGATCGTATTACAATATATATGCAAAAGAATGAAAAGGTTGCAACCCTACGAACGGATAATAAAACATTGTATGACTAATAAACAATTAATTAATATTAGACTCATTAAAATTCATCCCCTCTTAAAATCCTTTGACCACGAAGCATAGATAAAAAAGTGTGTTTGGATCTAAATTCCACATTCTCTCACGTAGCTTCATCTTTAGGAAGATTCTTCCATTTGATAAGAGCCATAAAACTTGGGCACAAGTTTATGTTTCTAGTAGTTTTTGAGAGAGATCTGCTTGTAACATTGTAGTCGAACAAACACCCAATCTCCTAACATAAATTCATGATAAATTCTTCATTTTTAAAAGTCTTGTTGTTTGATTCAATTCCTTGCTTGTTCGAGATGATTTTTCACAATACGCAAGACCTCATCAGAAGTAGCTAGATAGTCCTTTGCGACAGGAACCTTGGATTTGATAACATATTCTTTAATTGATGGAGGCGAATAACCATATAAGGCCTCAAAAGTGGTCATTTTTGCTGAGGTATGATATGTACCATTGCACCACCATTCTGCAAGATGTAATCAACTAATCCATTACATCTGACGATCATTCACAAAATTCCTTAGGTACCCTTCAATGTATTTAATAACCACTTCAATCTGACCATTTGTATGGGGATGGTATGAAGTACACATGGTTAAGGATGTCCCAACTTGTTGGAACAATTCCTTCCAAAAGTTGCTAGTAAACTTGGGATTCCTATCGCTAACGATAACCTGTTCTTTACAAATAGAACTATATTTTCCAAGGATTTTATCTAGTTTCTTTGGGTCACCATTTTGATTTTGATTAGCAGTAGCCTCCATTAAATAACAATGTAAAAAATAGGCTCGAGATCCCTTCTTAATCGTCTTTTCCATTCTATTGGATGAGATTGTTTGGGGAGGGGGGCAGTTGATTCCCTGAAACTTGTACTTTCTTCCATTTTCAAAAAATATTATGAATTGTTCTTGTAAATTTAACCCAATTGTACCAAGCGTGGCTAACCATTGGGCTCCCAAGATAATGTCTACACTTCCAATTTGCATAACATACATAGGAGACTTTAATTTGTAGACCTTAATAGCTACTTCTACCTTATGGCATTTTTCGTCACATGAAGTAGTCTCATTCCTCGAAATTGAGACTTGAAATTCAGAGGTAGGGTAAATAAATATGTTTAATTGCTTTGCTATCCTTGTATCTATAAAGTTATGTGAATTGTCAATATTTATAAGCACTGCCACTTTAGTTTTCTTGGTGTAGCCATAGATTTTAAGAGTATGGGATTGAGAAATACTCATCATTGTGGCCATAAAGAGTGTTGGAGCATCATCAACTTTCTGGATGATGGATTCATCGTGGTCTGTTTCTGTGTCAGAAGATTCGTCCCCAACCTCTTCGTTATCGTCATTCTTGTTATTATTGTCATTTTTTTCACCTAGGTAGAATTTTTTGTCCTTACATTTATGTCAAGGAGTCCAATTATGAGCATTGCATCTAAACATTGAATTTTATCCTTCTTTGCAACCGATGATAAGATCCTTTGGTGAGGAGGAATATACTTTGATTTTGCTTCAATTATTTTGGCTTTTTGATGAACTGATTCAACATCTTTGATATCTAGTACTTTAATTTTATTTTGTATGTTCGGTTTCAACCTGATTATGACAATTTGTAGAAGGCACTTATCCTATACGTCAATAACGCAGGTGGCTAATACATGGAGCTTATTAAAAAATTCATCCACGACCCCTCTTTGTTGCAAGCGAGTGAACTTGGTGAAGGGTTCGTCTTCTTCTATATCCTGAAATCGTTTGAATTTTTTTTCTTGTAGGTGTCCCAATCTCTCATCAATCCTCTTGACATTTAGAGTCCCACCACAAGAACCAATCACAAGTTGCTCTCTCTAGGTACATTGATGCAATGCTAATTTTTTTGTCATCATCACTTATACGATGCATAGCGAAATACTTCTCAACTTTATTGATCCATATTGTGCCCTCTCGATGTTGGAAAAA
>JASDQU010255953.1:0-13722 GCA_032191745.1 Picea mariana
TGATTTTTCTTTTGAAACTGACCTATCAAGGCTTTTACAAGAATTATAGCTTGCTTGTCTTGCCATGATTGAGGAATATTTTGAAGTGATGGATGAAGATGCTAAAATAGGAATCCTCTCTGCAATGAAAGATTAGTTTTCTTTTTTATCAGACCCCATACTCTCTATTGTGAGATCCTTCTGCTTTATTTGTTTCTCTCCATTTCTAGATGGAAGCAAATCACCAATTGCAAAGACAAGAGCAAAAACCATGATTGCAACTCCAATTCCAATTTTTGCACCAAGTCCAACTGAACTCTTCTCTAAATTGGAAACTGGAGCATCATAGTCAATAGGATGATATTTATTTTTCTCTTCAAACTCCTTTTTCTCAAGTGCATACTTTTTATTACATCAAGGCATTGATCAAAGGTTGGATCAACATCAGTGTCCAGAGATGAGGAATAGAGAGCATTTCCAAGACTACAATCTTTAAGATGATATCAAAACCTGGTCGCAACCCTGGAGTGCTTCACACTGAAAATTTAATGATGTCTTTGGAAAACGATCTTGGCACTTGGATTTTTGATGATCAAACCCTTTGACACCTGCAACTTATTTTTAAACAATTATCTTTGATGACTTGTGTGTTGATTTGTGCTCAACATGTGGACTTTGGCATGTAGTTGGTTGTGTTGCTAATTTGTTTGTATGTTGATTGCAGGTCTTAGGTGTTGTAGATTGGCTCCTGGCCAATAAATTTGCTAGAATAATCATTAAGTCTATAAAAGAAAATCGAGAGTGTATAACTTGACCATATAAGCCAAAATTGTCTTTATAATACCATTTTTTATTATGCTAGAAAATTGCCTTTTAATCCACAGTTAATGATCCTTACTTAATATCAGCTTTAAACACATTTTGAAAGACCAACTTATCTCGATGAAGTATAATCAAGGCATTATAAAACTGTAAAGGTGTATGGAACAAGGACTTCCACCCTTCCTATACCTCCCTCCAATGAGGCAAGTTAAAATCTCAACGCTTATTTTTGGCATATGCAATACCGATGCTCAGGAACAACAATTCTTGGTGCTACGGGAATAACCTCATTCCTGCAACAAGGAAAAAATTGAAAATTTAGTATCTAGATACTAACATTGGCTCCTTCTGGGGGATGATGCTCTCCCTGTGAGGCATCAAGAACAAGCAAACCACTGTGAATTTTCCTCTATGCATCCTTGCAACACAGCCTGCAAAATTTTGTCTCTGCAAACGTTTGCATTCTTCTGTTTTGTGCCTAGTCCTTTGGGTTATGGAGTCCATCAATAACATTTCAAATTAGGCCCAAACTTCTACAACTTATTCATACTCTAACAGAATGTTGAAATCAAACTTCCTGCTGTAAACCTGATTACACTATGCAAACTGTAAAAACAAATGCTCAAGAAGAGAGCTTATTGCTTTCCCTACTTCTAACCAATTACATCATCACTTGATCAAGTGAAATCATGTTTCCAATGAAACCATGACAACATCCAGCTGACTGTAAAAACTCCTTGCATGCAGAATAAGATCAAAGAAAACTTCATTGTGTGTAACAAAATTTTAACTTGTAACACATATTTACAGCCACCATCTTCTTTGATTTGAAACTTTGCAAGGCTGAAAACTTCTAAGAAGAATGACTCCATATAAATAGCTATCGGATCATAGAAGAAATAAGTAGATTGATAACCAAACATGGTTACCTTTGCTTGCTTCTCGATGTTTACTTCAACTTCTGATGTATGGCTGCCATAATCTGGTTCCGACTGATCATGACTAATGGGCATAATGTTTTCATAAATCTGTTGATTAGCTTCTCTCACCATAAATATAGAAGGTTGCTGATAACCTTCATCGCTACTGTTATGTTTATCATATTTACCAACAACAAGATGCTGAGGAAGTACTTGTTCTTTATACTCATCATAAACACGAGCTTTTCCATTCAAATCTAAAACTGCAGGGGCATCAAGAACAATACCAAGTGCATCTACATCGATGCAATCATCTTTCCTATCATCAATGATATCTTGAAGGTCTTCCTTAACAAAATAATTTTTGTCCTTACCCTCAGGAGAAAAATCTGCTTTCTGCTGAATATGCTTCTCAAATACATCACAACAATTTTCAAAAAGACTTTCAACTGAAAATTTTCCTCTATAAAATATATTGAAAGAATCATGAAAACTTGCCAATGAGTTAATACTTGAAGCCGGAAGAGATCTGCACCAATCAAGCGATACTCCCTTTAATGAGTATCTGGAAAGCTTGATCTTGACATCTTCATGCACAATCTGACTTTCATGAATAAACTCATGAAAATATAGAAGATTCTCAGCTAGAACCTCCCAATCTTCATCTTTAAATGTAGGAAGGGTACCTTCCCATTCATCTCTACTAAGAATTGGGTTTGGAAAACCAATGACATCTGAAAAATCACAAAAAGAAAACCTTTGAGCCAAAATGGCTTCCATGCTTAGATCTAGTGGAGTCGCCTATTAATATTTAGATAGTGGAGTCACCATGGTGAAAGATCTATAGTCAAGAACATGTCCTCTTCTTGTTCACCATCAAGAAGGGGATCTGATTGTTGTCGTTCTCCCAGGGAAGATTTCTTCGCTGCTTCGTCCCCCGCAATGACGCCAAAAATGTTAGTACTAGAAGTCGTCCCTATAATTCTATAGGATCAAGCCTAGCACATCTTTAGTTATTGCAATGATTTTATAAATAAGGATGTGTTTGGGTTTTGAAAGAAGGTGGATTAGGTAGATGGGGGGAGAAAGAAAAAGAGAAATGGGCTAAATGCCGATCAGTAAAAACACCATTGGGCATGGAGTCAAGTAAACACCCTGTTGATCAGAGGCAATCAAATTGTACATCAGATAAGATGTTTATATGTAAATAGGTAAAAAAATAGGGAATAAATGAAAAGTAGAACACCTCATCAAACCAAGATTCTCTTCGTCAAATGGATGCAACGGTACTTGAAACAAAACACACAGATGATAGGCAGTCACGGAAAAATATTTACCGCTCTGGAATATATCATCCATAAGTAGCCATTGATTCTCAATGTCTGTAATTCGTTCAAGTAAGAAGAAAGACAGAATGTAAAACAAGGAAGATGGAAAAACAATGTTTAGACAAGAAAATCACAATTTGATAAAACAAATCTCATATGTCCCCAATGTCAGAAGCGATTACAAAAATACAATGCCTTCAGGCCTCTAATAACTCAGACTGAATGCTATTTCATCAATATCTTCTCAGCCTTACCCTCACGGGCCTTTTCCCCCTCCTTTCTACATCTCCATGTTTTATTACAACCTCCTTCAATTTATAATCTTCTAGCTATTACATATCTTTAGGAAAGTAATCCTATCAACAAATCCAAATCATAAAGAAGATGAAATCGAATCTGGATTTTCTCCAATTGACTGCTAACTTTATGCCCATAAATCTGAAGCCAACCCTCCTTTAAATTTTGAAATTAACTACCTTTAATTGATACTCTGCCACCTGATCATTGAAGGGATCAAATGATGCCTAGAGTATTGGAAAGTCTCATTGATAATGCCTTAAAATATGGATCTAATTGATTTTGCTGTTGAAAATCTGGAAATGATATCTTTGATTGCCATCTACCCTACCAACTGTACCTAGGAGATTTGTATAATCTGCTTCCCTGGATGCCATCTGTTCATTTAACATGTTGGAATTTGAATCAAATTCTTTCATGCCTTTATGCTTTTTTGTCAACAGGATCCTCCAATTGTCATGTTGATCCTAAGTTTCTTCATGAGAGTATTTTGGGAATATCAATTCTCAATGAACTGTGAATTATTACGAGATTGTTACCTATGCTCGAATCTGGAAAGAAGTGCACAACTCATGCCTTGGAATCTAGGGTTGATATTTTACTGATGATCGACACTCCTTGAAATCTAGAACTGTTAGCTGAGTATGTTTCTTTAAAATATGGAAATCATCTAACATTGATCATCCTTCATCAAATTGGAGCTACTCGATTTTTACCTCGAGTAATGGAACATATTTTCTAATAGAATTTGGATAAGATTTTTTGAAGTGTTGGGTTTGAGATCCTTCAATACGCCTGTGGAGAATTCATGCAAGATCGATTCCTTCTCATAGGTATGGCCACTTGCTTGCCGATGGTTTCCATTATAGAAGATAATTGTATTCTTTGAAAAAAAACTGAGGTTCAAACTTTAGACCACGAACCCCAGTTCAAAAATTATTTTGAGAGAATGCATCTCCATTTAATGGTAATCAAATGGGCCAAATGTGCTATCCTTTCAGAATATATTTGAAGGCTTTTCTTTCTCAACACTCTTTGGCATGATGGAATTTGTAATGAAATTTCAATCTGACTATTTTGTATGCTATGAAGGACTGAAAGTTCTATTGCCAAAATCATGAAAGGAATCAAGGTCAGGTGCTTGGTTGTCGATATTCTTCTCAGTGTATATATCACTCCCAATCTTGATTATTCTTCTTTCTACTCCCTCAACAGGCTTCCCAATATGAAGTCAAAGCTCACCCTTTTTTATAACAGTCACCCTCAAGGCTGTTGACATGGCTTCTTCTTAAAATTCCTTACTAGAGAGTGAAATAACATGGACACTGGCATCTCCAAGGTCATTATAATGTGATTGAAGGATATAACAGAAGTTTCTAGCGTCTGCATGGTCTTGGAAAGAAATGGTGTGGTAAGGGCCAGGCTTACTAGCTGATTCAATGCCTAGAACCATCTCTAGAGAATATAAGCCTTTCAACACTTCACCTTTGTTATTTCTATAAAGACCAATGCACATCACATATGGAAGATCCATCCGCCAAAAATAGTTTTGCAACTCTTGCTGGCACTCATTTTCTTACTAGTTGTCATTTTCCAGTCATCCATTTCATGCTCTTTGATTATCTTGGCCTTTCCTTGTTTCATAATTTCCAAGTTCTAGAAACAATAAAGCATCTTCTGCTTTTTCTTCTGAAACTAACCTATCAAGGCTTTTACCAGACTTATAGCTTGCATCTCTTGCTGTGATTGAGAAATATTTTGAAGTGATGGATGAAGATGCTAAAACAGGAATCCTCTTTGCAATGAAAGATTAGTTTTCTTCTTTATCAGACCCCATACTCTCTACTGTGAGATCCTTCTGCTTTATTTGTTTCTCTCCACTTCTAGATGGAAGAAAATCACCAATTGCAAAGACAAGAGAAAAAACCACGATTGCAACTTCAATTCCAATTTTCGCACCAAGTCCAATCAAACTCTTCTCTGAATTGGAAACTGGAGCATCATAGTCAATAGGATGATATTTATTTTTCTCTTCAAACTCCTTTTTTTCAAGTGAAGACTTTTTATTACATCAAGGCATTGATCAAAGGTTGGATCAACATTAGTGTCCAGAGATGAGGAACATAGAGCATTTCCAAGACTGCAATCTTTAAGATGATATCAAAACCTGGTCGCAACCCTGGAGTGCTTCACACTGAAAATTTAATGATGTCATTGGAAAATGATCTTGAAACTTGGATTTTTGATGATCAAACCCTTTAACACTTGCAACTTATTTTGACACACTTATCTTTGATGACTTGTGTGTTGATTTGTGCTCGACAGGTGGACTGTGGCATGTAGTTGGTTGTGTTGCTAATTCGTTTGTATGTTGATTGCAGGTCTCGGGTGCTGGAGATTGGCTCCCGGCCAATAAATTTTCTAGAATAATCATTAAGTCTATAAAATAAAATCGAGAGTGTATAACTTGACCATATAAGCCAAAATTGGCTTTATAATACCATTTTTTATTATGCCAGAAAATTGCCTTTTAATCCACAGTTAATGATCCTTACTTAATATCGGCTTTAAACACATTTTGAAAGACCAAATTATCTCGATGAAGTAGAATCAAGGCATTATAACATTGTAAAGGCGGATGGAACAAGGACTCCCACCCTTCCTATACCTCCCTCCAACGAGGTAAGTTAAAATCTCAATGCTTATTTTTGGCATATGCAATACCGGTGCTCAGGAACAACACTTCTCGGTGCTACGAGATTAATCTCATTCCTGGAACAAGGAAGAAATTGAAAATTTATTATCTAGATACTAATAAAGACAATGATATCTAAATCTATAACTAGAAGTAGAATATCATAAAATGCGTCAAAAAATTCCTAAATAGAACACATACCAATTTGCGGTTTGGGTCGTCATTCTGAATGACCTTCTTCCAACCATCCCAACAAAATTTTGCATACTCCAAAACATATTCTACTGATATTGTATCTAACTCCGCATCTGTTTTATCAACAAATGTGGCTTGAGAACTGGATTCCGCTCGCTGACGCTTCATGCCAACATCAACACCATAAAAAATAGCTTCCAAATTTTCCCCGATTGCAGTCCTGGCCTCTTTGCCAACTTTTGATGTAGCCTGGAACTCTGAAAGTGAAGAAAATGTCCCTATTGGGCGAGGTACTAAAGGTTGTGGAGGCCTCGACAATGTCGCACTTTGATATGCCCCTTTGCGATCATATGTACATCCTTTACCAGTTCCATAATATTTGGACGAGAGACTAGTATAATCAGGGTGCATGTGCAAGAAAAACTTTGCAAAAAAGTGTCTTGCAAAATAGTGTGGAACCTCATCGTTCCACAACAATTTCCCATATGCCACCAAAAATGTGTTATACAAATTTCCTGCAAAGTCAAGGTGCTTAAAATATTGCACCTTCAACATCTTTTGCTTTGGGCCCTCTTTGAAATTGAACATGGAAATGACGTCTTCTTTTGAAACTCTATTTTTTACTGCCTCCCATTTATATGGACCCATCACCTCTGACTTACGCCGCCTCATTAGATCGACAAAACTGTCAGGGGTTGGCCCCATCTTCTGATATGCATCCATAAAGTTTTCCAATGAATGCAAAACAATTTGCAAACCTTGTTTGCTCTCCTGAGGGAGTTCCAAGACCACCAAATTATTTTCCAACCTCTTTTTAACACCTGAGCATCGCTCAAGCATCATTTCTTCAGTATTCCCTTCCCAGGGAAGTTCATCACCAACATCTGAAGGATAGGTGGATGTAGGCATGTAATCTTCTGTTTCTTGATAATGCGGCCTCTTAAATCCACCTTCACCCTCTTCACCGACATTTGAATCTTTGTGATAGCCACTCTCATTGTTGACCCTTGATCTAATTTGACTATCTACACACACATTTGAGAGTAACTTCAAGATTTAACCTCACATAAATTTAAATACAAAAAAAAAAACAAAATCAAAGAAAATTACCAGAAATATTCTCTTGTCTAGAGGTATTCCCTACATTCTCAGGTGTAGGAGTATCGATGCACAACCTATCTAATAAGGCTGCATCCATAGCACTGGCTTGATCAGGTTCTATAGTTGATCTATTCACAGACTCGTTTGAAAATCTCATCTGACGAGATTGTTGTTGCTCACTTGGAGTCTGAGTCGAAGAAGGAGTTCTTGTTCTTCCTTATTGAGAATACCTAGAGCGTTTGCGAGGAATGTTTGGAGAATCCCGTGTTGACATCTCTCCTCAATATCTATCCACAATGTAGAGTTTATCAATAAAAATGTAGAGATGTACAAAAGTTCAAGAAATAAAAAACGCAAAGATAAATCAAAGTTTTAATCAATCAAGCCGCATAGGTACTCACTCATTAGAAGGCACAAAGACTAGACATTCATCCATGAATCAATAAACGCAAAGATAAGTAAGGGGTCCATAGACAACATGGAAAATGATTATCTTTCACTCATCATCCATGCACAAAAAATCAAGGCATTTGAATATATAGGTCTTTAAACATTGAAGTGATGACTGTTGATTCAGCTCCTAGCCAACTGCTCAAGCATGGATTGATGACTAAAGGGATAAGTGACAGAACATAAAACCACAATCTTTTCATAATAATCAATAAAACCCACACATATAAGTCATTGAAATCATAAGTTGGGTTCACCAAGGGACTGTCATTCAACTCAGAGGTTTATCATTCACAATGCACATCAAAAAAGAAGACGCAAAGACTAAACATTTAGCCATGAATCAATCAACTCAAAGATAAATAAGGGGTCCATAGACAACATGGAAAATTCTTATCCTTCACTCATCATCCATGCACATAAAAGTAGGGCATTTGAATCTATAGGTCTTTAAACACCGAAGTGACGACTGTCGATTCAACTCTTGATCGACTTCTCATGCACAGATTGATGACTAAAGTGATAAGTGACAGAAGATAAAACCACAATATTTTCATAATAATCAATAAAACCCACACATAGAAGTCATTGAAATCAGAAGTTGGGTTTTCCAAGGGACTGCCATTCAACTCATAGGTTTATCATTCACAATGCACATCAAAGAAGAAGACGCAAAGAATAGACATTCAACCATGAATCAATCAACTCAAAGATAAGTAAGGGGTCCATAGACAACATGGAAAATTATTATCCTTCACTCATCATCCATGCACAAAAAAACAGGGATTTGAATCTATAGGTTTTTAAACACCGAAGTGACGATCATCGATTTGGCTCCTGGCAGGTTGTTTAGGCATAGACTGATGACTAAAGGGATAAGTGACAGAAGATAAAACCACAAAATTTTCATAATAATCAATAAAAACCACACATAGAAGTCATTGAAATCAAAATTTGGGTTCCCCAAGGGAAATCGATTCAAAAAAACAACAAGCAGGGGGATTCATTAAAAGTTCCCTATGGTTGGATCCACTAAAAAAATGTATAAGAACATTTCTTTAAGATTCCTTAAAAATTACCTATGGTTGGATCCACAAAGATCACATATAATGCAATGCATTAGAATCCCCAAATCAAAGATTTTATATTCATAACCTCACGCACCCACTAATAACATAAGAAATCTTTAGTAAGTGGTGCACAACAACTTGTTATGCCTTTAATCTTGGCACATAATTTTTTTTTCTTTACTAAGTGGTGCACTCTTATCTGATCACAGATTGGATAATGTTATATTATAAAACATATGAACTGTGCAAATGTTATATTATATAGTTGGATCACTTGAGAGATTTAAGGACAAATTGTTGGATAGTTGTGGATATGGTTGAACTAAATACATAATTCTGAAATACTTATGGTCACCTAAAGTTACATAAAGGGACCTAATTGTACTATAAACTGAGGGATTTCTACATTGAGTGGATAACTACCCAAAATTAACTCGATAGCATGTGCATATTCTTTGAACATGGTTCAATCCACTAAGACAACATATATATTCCTTATAACATTTCTTTAATAATCATTAAAAGTTCCCTATGGTTGGATCCACTAAAAAAATGTATTAAAAGATTTCTTTAAGATCCCTTAAAATTTCCCTATGGTTGGATCCACAAAGACCACATATAATGCAATGCATTAGAATCCCCAAAACAAAGAGTTTATATTCATAACCTCACACACCCACTAAAAACATAATAAATCTTTAGTAAGTGATGCACAACAACTTGTTATGCCTTTAATCTTGGCACATAAGAAATCTTTCTTTACTAAGTGGTGCACTCTTCTCTGATCACAGATTGGATAATGTTATATTAGATAACATATGAACTGTGCAAATGTTATATTATATAGTTGGATCACTTTAGAGATTTAAGGACAAATTGTTGGATAGTTGTGGATATGGTTGAACTAAATACATAACTGTGAAATACTTTATGGTTACCTAAAGTTATATAAAGGGACCTAACTATACTATAAACTAAGGGATTTGTACATTGAGTAGATAACTACCCAAAAATAACTCAATAGCATGTGCATATTCTTTGAACATGGTTCAATCCACTGAGACCACATATATATTCCTTATAACATTTCTTTAAGAATCATTAAAAGTTGCCTATGGTTGGATCCACTAAAAAAATGTATTAGAACATTTCTTTAAGATCCCTTAAAAATTCCCTATGGTTGGATCCACAAAGACCACATATAATGTAATGCATTAGAATCCCCAAAACAAAGATTTTATATTCATAACCTCACACACCCACTAATAACATGATAAATCTTTAGTAAGTGGTGCACAACAACTTGTTATGCCTTTAATCTTGGCACATAAGAAATCTTGATTTACTAAGTGGTGCACTCTTATTTGATCACAGATTGGATAATGTTATATTATAAAACATATGAACTGTGCAAATGTTGTATGAGGGTTGTTAATATTCCTAATATAAATTTCGATGAGGTGATGCAAATGTGATATTTGTGAGGCTTAGTTGGAGTTAGAAATCTAGATAAAATATAGTCATATAAGGTTGCAATTCACATTGATTGAGAGTAATCATGACAATAATTTCAAATTTAAGTGAATCATAACCTATTGTAAACATAGTAATGTGAGTTTTAATGGGATATATATTAAAAAGAAGATGATTTTGAGTGATTCTTAATTGTCACAAAATTTATGGTGGTAATGAAGCCTATTTCTACAAATAGTAATGTGAGTTTTAACGACATATATTTTGAAGAAGATGCAATTGAGTGAGTTTTAATTGTCACAAAATTAATGGTTATAAAGGGTAATGTCTATAGATATCCACACTCCCCTCGCGTTGTGGGAGGGTCATGCTATCCACACTTCCCTAGATGTGTGATGACTAATACTAGTTGTCTACTAGAGATATTATGTCGAAAGGTTTGAAGATTTTGTGTGACGTCCCCAAAAATAAAATAATTTTTTTTTTATTTTAAAATTTACTGGAAATTTATTTCCGTTTTTGGCAAATTCAAATTTGGAATTTTTTTTCAATTTATGGCAATTCTAAATTTCAAATTTAATAATTGTAATTAATTATTGTGACTATTGGGCAGAGATCTGATCTGACTCAACTAACTATTTGACTATGACACTTGTATAATAACATAATATTTATATTAAATGCAGGAGGACAAATGGAACAACCATGTTAAAATCAGCTGACCATGACTCCATGAGTGGGGAACATGTTGGAACTGCATCTGGGCTGATTATTACAAGTTTCAAATCAAAGATTTGGCCACTGGCAGCCCCTGAAAATCAGGGATTAAGAAAGCTGCGAAAATCCCCAAAGGAGGGAAAAAGACCTGGGCAAAAATAATTGATAAATAACATATGCGAGGAGGTGGGACGCTGTCAAGTATGATGGGGAAAGGATTGTGAGTCATCTTGTTGTTATGAGCACTACCGAGCAAGTGTGAGGCAAGGAGATAATTGCTGAAAATTTTGGAATATTGCTGAGGAGTCTCCAAGTTCACCCTCATGGATTCATGGTCAGGCTAGGGGGTGAACTGGGAAAGTGATTTGGCTACCCTGTTCTATGGTTGGGAGGAATGTGGTTGTTCCCTTTGTCTTCCCGTGGATTGGATTCAGATATGTTGATCTACCCCTCTCTATTTTGAATGGCTATGTTTGATTGGTGTCAGGTATTTGTTGAGTGATTATATCTAATTGCGTTAATGTAAACCTTTCCCTCTCTGTTCTCAGATGTTTTGTGTGTAACTGATATTTTGCATCTAATTGTTATAAATTTGAAATAATTATTTCGATGGATGACATTTATTGTGGTATTAAATTTACAATCACAGTCTAAATTCTGGAGTGGTCCCTCCTGAAATCTGGAAGTACTAGGCAAATTCCTTTTTTTATACGAGTTGAGTTTAAGAATTCTGATCCATCTACGGGTTAGGTTTAATTTGAAGTTGAGATGCTAGGATACTCTGTGTGTGTGAAGAAGACCAATCTGTGTAGATATAGGTTTATTTATGTGTCTAAAGTATTAAACAGATCTAAAACTGAGCAAATTAGAATTGAGTAAATTTGTGCGGAAAGGAAACAGGTATATGCATCATTAAATTTTCGAACAATCTTGCCGCTTAAAGAGATTTCCTGTTTCTTACATTAAGAATTGAAGAGAAATATGAAATAGAAAGAACCTTAAGGATCACAGGGATACTCATATAATTACCTACATATACATCTTTCACTGTTTTGTATGAATTTTTTTGCATGCACTAACAACATGCAAACAAAGTACTAGATGTGTATAGAATGACAAAATTCGGAAGGTTAAAAAAATCTGGAAACCCCTTTTTTTTCAGATGCTGAACAATCATGAGGATCGACGCCTATCAGAGGATTTTTATTCTTTCTTTGTTGAGAATGGTCTACCCCTTTTCATAGTTGAGGTCTATGACGAATTTGGAAATTACCTTATGGAAAACTGTTACCCTGGTGTACCCTTTTATAGAGTCTATATGTTTAAAAACTCATAAGTTTGGAATTCTGAATTTTGACAGATATTGAATCCTTCTACACCTATTGTCTCACAGAATGAAAGCAAAAACACCAGTAAAGGACAAAGATCATGAAATTCTGAGATAATGTGAAAATTTCAGTAGAAGTAGAGTACTCTCTTCCTTTGCATTTTGACTGATTTATCACCTTAGTTTTTCAACAGAAGATATTGCAATCTTCTAATCCAACCTTTCCACTTTTTTCATTCGTAAATTTGTTACATAAGAGGTTTGGATCACTTGAACTCATGAGGTTTCGAACCCTGAAACCCCGAAGCGCTAGTCCAACCTTCTCTTTTTTCGCATTTCAGAGGTTTGTTACATGAGATGTTGGGGCACTTGAACTCACCAAGTCCCAAACCCTGAAAACTTCGAAGTGTTGATCCCACTTAACTTTTTCGCAATTTCAGGAGTTGTTGTGTGTGGATGTTTGACTTTGTACTCACAAAATCCCGAAATACTGGTCACTTTTCTCAATTTTGGAAGTTGTCGTGTGTTGATGTTTGGCTTTGTACTCGTGAAATCCCGAAATGCTGGTCACTTTTCGCAATTTTGGAAGTTGTCATGTATTGATGTTTGGCTTTGTAATCGAGAAATCCCGAATGCCGAAATCCCGAAATGCTGGTCACTTTTTGCAATTTTGGGAGTTGCTGTGTGTTGATGTTTGACTTTGTACCCATGAAATCCCAAACTTTGAAATCCCGAAATGCTGGTCACTTTTTGCAATTTTAGAAGTTGCCGTGTGTTGATGTTTGGCTTTGTACTCGCAAAATCCTGAATGCCGAAATTCCGAAATGCTGGTCACTTTTCGCAATTTCAAGAGTTGTTGTGTGTTCATGTTTGGCTTTTGTACTCACGAAACCCCGAAACCCCCAAGTGTTGGGCCCATAGTCTTTCCGGATTTCAGATTTTCAGAAAAAAAATGGGATCCGTGGTTTTGTTCAACACTTGTAATCGTCGAAAACTCGTTTGAGCACTGTCTTTCACAAAAAGCTGTAGGAGCACAACAAGAATTATTGGTTATATGAATAACTCTCTAACACGGTAAGGAATGGACTGGTAGAATCGATGGAGAATTTTCATCCAAGACAGAGGTAGGATAAAAGATAACAAATAACATTATGAGTCGCTGTGTACAGGGTGTGACAAGTACAAAATTTGTGGTATTGGAAGGTTTTCATCTAGTTAAACCGATGTTTAGTGTGATGTTTGTTTTTAGTTCTACTTGCCATGAAAACATGCACCTAAGTATTCAAATGTTTTTCATAATGAGACTGCTATTTAATGTCATTATGGACATAATTAAATCTTACCTTCT
>JASDQU010255954.1:0-12691 GCA_032191745.1 Picea mariana
CCCTAGCAGTTCAACACAGTGTGAACTTCTCGCACCCTGGCTTAAGGCAGCCTGCGAGAATGGGTCATTCTCGCAACCAAATATACTAGCAGCCTGCGAACTTGCTTCAAAAATGATTTTTCTGGAAAGAGAAGAAAGTAACTTTTCTCAAGATAAAGTTCTTATGAAGAGCCTAAGTACACCATCATCAATACATCATCATGATGGCCAAAATCATGGGTAACAGCTTGGTATGCCAAAATGGACAACTTTTTTATTGACATTGGATAATCTAGATGTCATTCTGATCCTAATGTCTATACCAAGAAAGTAAGAAGCCATCTCATAATTCTTGTCCTTTATGTTGATGACCTTATCCTTACTAGTAGTGACTCAAAACTTTTAAACCATGTGAAAACCATCCTTAAGAAGAAATTTGAAATGACAGACTTAGGATTTTTGCACTATTTCCTTGGCCTCCAAGTTTTGCAAACCAATGAAGCAAGTTTTCTTTCCTAGTCTAAGTATTCTTGTGACCTTCTTCATCACTTTCACATGGATGATTGTAAACCAGCCCCTTCTCCCTTCCAGTCTGGAGTCAAGCTTATTGCCACTTGTACTTCTCTTGAAGTTGATGCCACCATGTACCGTCAGTTAGTTGCTAGCTTCTTATACTTGACTCATACCCATCCTGATATTTCATTTTTTATTGGTCTTGTTGTTTGGTATATGCAAACACCCCATGAAATCCATTGGAAATCAGCTAAAAGGATACTTCACTATGTTCGTGGTATAGTTCAGTTCGGGATACATTACAGTTCAGGGGGGACTCCTTTATTGGTTGGTTTCACTGATTCAGATTAGGCTGGCGACCCTGATGATCAGAAGTCTACTGCAGGTCATGTTTTCAGCCTTGGTTCAGGACCTGTCACTTGGGCCTGTAAGAAATAGCAGGCTATTGCACTTTCTTTAGCAAAAGCAGAGTATCGAGTAGCGATAAATGCAAGTCAGGAAGCCTTGTGGCTTTGACAGATCCTTTAAGAGTTTGGATTCAAGCAACATCATCCAACCATCCTTTGGTGTGACAATCAGAGTTCCATCAATCTTTCCAAAGACCCAGTTCAACATCAACGCAGAAAGCACATCGAGCTACACATGCACTTCATCAGAAAGCTCATTCATGATCAAGTTATTGAAGTGCTCTTTTTCCCTACAAAAGATCAAGTTGCAGACATTTTCACAAAGTCTCTTACAGAAGCGAAGTTTCCAAACTTCAATCTATGTTACGAGTTCATGAAGTTGTCATTAAGGGGGGATAGGCTCTAATGCCTCTTTCCTTCTCCTATTGTGTCAACATTATAAATCCTTCAATCCTATCCAAAGTTGTTCCTAAGGGGGGATTTTAGGATATTTAGACACATAGGAGGTAGTTAAGAACTACTTGGTCTAATGTTTCATTAGGTAAAAGTGTGTTTCCTAGTGTGTTTATTTAGTATGCATTTGTAGTTAGGACATCTGACGGTCACGATATTTTCTCGACATAAAGTGATCTGACGGTTCATACTGTTCTCGATCTTAACATCCATTGATCTGTGACTTAACACCCTATTGGTCCATGATCTATATTTAAAGAGCATGGAGGGTCATTTTTCGATGATCTATTGTGAGAAACTCTCTTGTAAAATCTCTCTATAATCTTTTTCTTTTGCATTAATAAATTGCTCCAAGTGGTCGCGTTGGCTGGGGTCGTGGATGTTTCCCCGTAGGGTTTTACCACATGAAAACATCAGTGTTTTGATCTTTGATCTGGTTATGTGAGTGGTTACTGAAGGTGTTCGACCTCTGTTGGAATACCTGTATTGTCGAACATGATTATCTCTGCAAAAATTTAAAAAGGGCGTATTTAGGCTTTACACTTTTGAATTTGACTGAAATGGTCGTATATTGGGAAAATGGAAACATTTTTTAGTGAAACAAAAGGCATTCCTAAGTGAGATGAGCACTTTTTATGTAATGGAACAATCCTATCAACCTGAAAATGTACATAAATAGAAGAAATCATAGATGCAAAAACACGACTTCACGATCTCAATCTACAATGGGAGAAGATCTTCAAATGTGCTCTACTACCATGTTCAACAACACATGTATTCTAACATTATATGAAAACCTTTAGTAATTGTTGTAACATCAAGCATTCATGGTTCATCACACATCTCCTGAGTTCAATTAGTTGAGAGATCGACCTACATATGGATATGGTCTGTCAGGCGATCGACCAATGCACCACACCAGTCGATCGAGTGAAATTCTTATCAGTTGGCCAACAGTCGATGATAGTCGAGAGGTGGATCAACCAACCCAAAAATCAACTATGAGTTGGATGAATAGTTTTTTGGGTCAAGCATCCTTGTAGAGATGACTCTATAGAGAAGATATGGCGGATTCAACTCAAACATTCGATGGTTACATGTGGAAAAGATCTTCAAGATTCTATGGAAATTAGTTAGATATTGAGACTATAAAAGAAGAACCCTTGGGTCATTACAACCATCATGGATATTTTTCAATAGAATATGTAGATCAATATGTGCAGCATGCACTATGATGTTATGATCACAGTGTGTTATGCTTAAGTGTTGTAACAATGTCTTTAGACACCACTCTTTGTCTTCAAATTTTTTGTTCCTCTTTGATTATCTATAGAACTGTGTCCTTTATTTCATGTTGTGTTCCACCTTATTACCAACATGGTATCAAAGTCGATGTTTTAAAACCTTGACATGTTATCTTCAAACCTTGTTGAGTCGGATTTATTGTGTGATTAACTTTGGGCCGATGGTTTGCTACTTGTTACTTGTTGAAATAGACCAGTCTATCTAGATATCAAAAATGTCTTCGAATATTGATATCGTTGTTCTAAATGGATAAAATTATGTAGTATGGGCACTAGATACAGAAACCCTACTAAAGAGAAAAGGATTGTGGGAGTATACAAAGGTGGTGATTCCACATCCAACAAACGACCAAGAAAATTCCGTTGTTGATGGAAAGAAGGATGTGGTTGTAGGATTCATTACAACCTACATCTCGTGGGAGATTCATTTTTACCTCAATGGAATCAACTATGTTCATCAGGTCTGGAGGAATTTGAAGTCATTGTTTGATCGATTCGACTAGAGCCACGTCGTGTAGTTGGAGAAAGAGTTGATATCTCTTGATCCTTATTCATTTCACAGAATGGAGGACTATTTGGCGTGTGTCAAGGAACTTCAGTTCAAATTGGGAAAATGTGGAAATAAATATCAGAAGAAGGATGGAAAACTCATCAAGCTAATATTGATGAACTTGAGAACATTGTTCAACATGTTCGTTTCTACTTTCCGCACCAACTGGAAAGCACGCAAGGAAGATGCTAAGGATTACACCTTTGAATCTTTATATGGCCTTTTGATCACTGATTAGCATATATTTCTTGGAGAAGGTAAGCATGGTGGTAAACACCAGGACCATTGTTATAAAAACAGGATCACGGAGCAACAAAATAAAACAAATGCGGAAATAAAACACAGAAGATACACATAAAATAGAGACACAGATATATGTGGTTTACCCAATGTGGGCTATGTCCACCAGAAAAATTTCCAGGTACTTCCTTTATTATTATCCAGCAAATGAAGGGATACAACCTATTGCACACTCATTGTAACTTCCTTTTCTTTCTCTCACAGTCTCATCTCTCATAATACAATATTCGTGATAATACACAGTCACAATACAATTCCATCATAAAATAGTGTTTCCTTTCTAAGGAAACAAACCATAACACAACTTCTACCATCATATATGTGACCTTATAATGAACAGTCTAGATTTACTATGAAATTACAATATACATTTACAAGGCAATTTTCCCTTCAAGGGCCCGCTAGCCCCCAGACCCCCCAACAGGAGGATGAGCCCCCTGGACACCGCAGGAGGAAATCCCCCCCTACAACCACTCCACGTGGAGGGGTGTATAGTATTATGGGGTGTGTAGTCTTCATGGGGTATAAACATGGCTAAAAACAAAGACCTTTGAATCAATAAGATAATCAACTCCTCAACCAACAATCTCCCACTTGGAGACTGATCACAAAAACTACACTGTTGTTGTACTTGTTGGACTATACTCCACCTTGGACTTGGAAAATTTATCATCTTCACCTTCATGTTTGAAGGCCAACTAAAACTGAGTAGGAACTCAGTGTCTCCTTGGTTACTCCCTTTGTTAACATGTCTACAAGATTCTTGCTAGTATCTATCTTTTCAAACTTCAAATGTCCATCTTCCAAGATGGATCATATGAAATGGTACCTAAGTTGTATATGAATAGTCTTTGAATGGAAGGTTGAGTTATTTTCAATATGAATGGAACTCTCATTGTCACGGTACAACCTGTTATTCTCCTGCTTCTTTCCCAATTCCTCCATAAACCTCTGTAACCAAATCATTTCTTTACTAGCCTCTATAGCAGCAACATACTCTACCTCTGTTGTTGAAAGTGCAACAATATTTTGTTGTTTCTAAATCCAACTTACTGTTGTTCCACCTATACTAAAAATATACCATGTGGTGCTTCTCTTGCTATCTTTATCACCTGCCAAATCAATCAACATATCCCTGTAGAATAGTGTCTGAACCTCCAAAACATAATGCATGAGTAGCAGTACCTCTCAAATACCTGAGAATCCACTTTACTTTCTCCCAATGTTCTTTATATGGATTGTTCATATACCTGCTCACAACTCCCACTACATGTGAAATATTTGGTCTTGTGCAAACCATTGCATACATCAAGCTGCCAATTGTTGATGAATAAGGGACTCTAGACATGAATTATATCTCCTTATGTGTCTTGGGACACATTTCCTTGGTTAATTTGAAATGGCTAGCCAAAGGTGTACTGACTGGTTTTTCATTTTGCATTCTAAACCTCTCCAGCACCTTCTCTATGTACTCACCCTAAGACAATGTCAATTTGTGATTTTTCATGTCTCTTGTTATTCTCATACCAAGGATTTTCTTTGCAACAAACAAATCCTTCATCGCAAATGAATTCGATAATTTCTTCTTGAGCACATTTATATCTTGCATATTAGACCCTGCAACAAGCATGTCATCTACATATAATAGCAAGATAATATAGCTTCCATTTTCTATCCTTTTAAAATAAACGCAATGATCAGAATGGCATCTACTATAACCTTGTTCAATCATAAACCTGTCAAACTTCAAATACTACTACCTTGGAACTTGCTTTAGTCCAACAATCTCTTCTTCAACCTCTAAACCAAATTTTCCTTCCATTTGACCTCATACCCTTGTGGTTACTGCATATAAATCTCTTCATCCAAATCCCCATGGAGAAAATTTGTGGTTACATCTAATTGTTCAAGATGAAAATATTCTACTGCCATGAGAAATAAAATAGTCCTCATTGAATTCATTTTAACACCAGGAGAAAATATTTCATCAAAATCTATACCTTTCCTTTGTGCAAACCCCTTTACAACAAGTCTAGCCTTGTACCTCTTTTTTCCTCCATCTTCTTGCTTCAAATTGTAAACCCATTTATTCTGCAATGCTCTTTTTCCTGCAGGCAATTGAACCAAGTCCCAAGTCTAGTTATTTACCAAGGAATCCATTTTCTCTTCCATGCCTTGCTCCCACTTCTTTTTAGTGTCTACCTGCATTGTCTCTTCATAACATTCTAGTTCACCATAATCAGTCAACAATAAATAATACAATTAATGAGAGTATCATTCAGGGGGTATAATTAACTTGGTAGATATTCTAACAACACTTGCAGGAGTTTGAGGTACATATTTCTCCTATTGTTGTACATTTTTATTTTTTGGTACTTTTGGAATTTATTTTTCAGTGATCTCATCAAGCATTGTGTATTCTAGTTTTTATTTTTCTTGTTTCTTTCCCTGCAACTGATCTTTGTACATGACCTTCTCATTGAATATGACATCTCTACTCCTAATGATTTTGCGATTTTCATAATCCCATAAGCGATAACAAAAATCATTAACACTGTATCCAATAAAGGTACACTTCTTGTATTTTGCCTCAATCTTTGTTCTATTTTCTTTATCAATATGGACAAATGCTTCACAACTGAAATTATTCAAAAATAAATAGTTTACTTTTTTACTGTCCATGCTTCCTATTCCACCATCCAAAGAGCTTGAAGGTCCTCTGTTTATTAAGTAAACAATAATATCTATAGTGTCTGCCCCGAACTGTAAGGGAAACCCATCATGCAATAACATACTCCTTGCACGCTCCATGAATGTCATGTTCATCCTTTCTGACACACCATTTTCTTGTAGTATTCCTGTAATTGTCTTCTCTCTATGAATCCCATGGTATGAACAGTAATCATCTAATTCCTTTCTGCAATATTCACCTCCATTGTCTAATCTGAGACACTTCAACCTTTTTCCTATCTCATTCTCAACCAAAGCTTTCCATTTCTTAAAAGTATCATAAACATCATATTTTTGTCAAATGTAATAAACCCAAGTTTTTCTAGTTGCATCATCAATAAAAGTAACATAATAATAAGAGCCACCAAGAGATGGTACTCGAGATGGTCCCCATACATCTGTATACACAAGCTCTAACATTTCACTCTTATTTTCTTTTCTAACTCTGAGAAATTTGACTCGCTTTTGTTTTCCATAAACACAGTGCTCACAGAAATACAAATCAATTTGTTTAAGATCTGGTAACAAATTTATTTTGTGAAGTATCTGCATCCCCTTCTCATGCATGTGTCCAAGCCTATGATGCCACAATGTTGTATCCACTCTTGTAGAAGCTAAAGAGATAGAAGAGCCAATATTACCAATACATAAATATAATGTACCTACCTTCTCTCATTTTTCTATCAACAATGATCCTTTGGTGACCTTCCACGTCTTATTTGTAAATATAGATATACAACCTTCACTTGCCAACTGTTCCATTTAAATTATATTTTTACTTATATCTGGAAGATGTATTACCTCTTTCAACAACCATTGGTTTCCATTCTTTTTCTTTATTTGTACCTTTCCATTCAAACAATTTTGCATGGTGCATCATCACCCAGATGAACCTGTCCAAAATCACCTTGAACATAATCTAGAAAATGTTTCCTATGGGATGTGGCATGAAATGAAGCCCCNGACTCAGAAATATTATCTACTGAAAGAATCAAAGCATCTTGTAACACATCACATGTTACATTTGCTTCCTGATTTTTATCATGTTGTCCATCTCTTTGTTTCTTTGGAGCTTTGCAGTATTTCTTCAGATGTCCTTTCTTCCCACAATTCCAACACTCTCTTTCCCAGTATGGATTTGGATCTACCCTTCCTATAATTTTCACAATTCCATGAGCCCTTTCCTCTATCATTTGGTCTTCCCCTGTTCTCCATGTTTAATGCATTACCTGATGTCCCACCTGTGTTTTTCCATCACATTTCCTCGCTAAGCATAACACCAACAACATCATCAAATTTTAGAGTGTTTGAACCAGAGGCAAAGTTACTTATAGCCATGACCAAGCCCTTCTAGCTTTCTCGCAATGAGCACAGGATTAGAAGATCCCTGACCTCATCATCAAATTCCACTTTTACAGAACTTATCTATTAGTAACTATATTAAATTCATTTAAATGATATGCAATAGACCCACCTTATGACATATTCATATTAAATAATCGCTTCATTAGAAATACATTATTTGATGCCGAGGGTTTTTCATACATTTTAGCCAATGTGTCCATCATCTCCTTCGTTGTCTTTTCTTTTGAAATATTGAAATCCATCGACGTTGTTAGGCTCAACTATATCATTCCTAGTGCCTTTCTATCAAGAACCTCCCATTCTTCGTCCTTCGTGGTCATTGACTTCTTTTTTATTCTGCCCAATGGTAGGAATAGATCCTTCTGATATAAATAATCTTCCATCTGCATCTTCCATAACTGGTAGTTTTGGCAATTAAATTTCTTGACCCCAAACTTTCCATCTTCGGCCATTTCTCCCACTCGAAATAGGAACCCTTTTTTTCCTGCGAGTTACCTTTTTCTCTGATACCAATTGTTAGAAAAACAAGATCGTGAAGAAATAAAATAGAACAAATGCGAAAATAAAACACAGAAGATACACAATAAAATAGAGACACGGATATACATGGTTCACCCAGTGTGGGCTACATCCACCAGAGAAATTGCCAGGCCCTTCTTTTATTATTATCCACCAAATGAATGGATACAACCTATAACACACCCACTGTAACTTCCTCTTTTTTCTCTCATAGTCTCCTCTCGCATAATACAATATTCATGATAATACACAGCCACAATACAATTCCCTCATAAAATAGGGTTGCGTTCTAAGGAAAAAAACCCTAACATAACTTCTACCATTAGATCTGCGACCTTATAATGAATGGTCCATATTTACTATGAAATTACAATATACATTTACAAGGCAATTTTTCCTTCAGGGGATTTTCCCTTGAACCCCCGGTGGCCTCCAGACCCTGTAGGGGGGGAAATCCCCCCCTACAAACCCCCGACATGGAGGGGTGTACAGTCTTCATGGGGTATAAACATGTCTTAAAACAAAGACCTTTGAATCAAGAAGATAATTAGGCTACACAACCAACAATATTTCTCAAGGGAAATGGAAAAATGGATCCAAGGGATAGAGTGCAGTTTGATTCCTCTACACAAAAACCTGCATACTGTGACCAAAAACCTTAGATATAGGAAAATGCACCACAACGAAGTCAAAATAAGAAGACATTTTAGTACTATGGAAATATTGGACATGTGGAGAAAACCTACTATAAGAAGCAAGATGACTTAGAGGAGAAGGTTAAACATTGTTGGAAGCAGGCCAAAGCGGAAAGAAAGACGATTTTCAGAAAAAAGGCATGCATGAGGGAAGCGACAGCTGGAAGGAAGAGCAGCATGCGCACACATGCATGGAATACCTAATGACGTTAGGGTTAGGGTTTTTGCAACACATTGTAATGGCTGAAGAGCCAGAAACGTATAAATATAGATACCTAGGTCTCATAGAAGAGAGAGGGAGAGAGGCAAAGAGATGGATGTGAGGAGGAAGATGTGATGTAATGCTTTGTTGTATGACCTAATTTTGTAAGTTGTTGAGCTAGAGAGGACCGAGGAGGGTAGATCTTGAGAGTTAGATCGCGGGTTGAGGAGCCTAGTGCAATCTAGTCCGCTTCATAATAGATCTCAACCCGTCTGAGATGAGTTGTAAAGTGGGCGGTGTTGTAGTTTCAGAACGACTATAATAAAAGAGATAAGGGCTTGATCTTTGTGGACGTATCCTAGAGGGGGGTGAACCACGGTAAAACCTTTGTTGTGTGATTGAATGCATGTGTTTCTTTATTCTCTTTAGTAATTAGTGATATGCTAAATGATAGTGCATTGCGTTAATAAGTTACAATAGAACTCTCAGTGCACAGTTCTCATATATCCCACTCAATCCTGGGCTGCAAACACATGAGTATTGCAACCACCCATTAAGACTATCTCGAGTGAGACGACGTAGTGCACCCTATGTGTTGCGTTTCCTTCTGGTTTACCAGGAGGGCTGGTAGTTTTAGAGGCTTTTTTGGAACCTCGAACAGACATGAACCCTAGGTCACTCAAGCTGAAGATCCAAACTTAGACAGGATATTAAATAACCAACAAATGGTTTTGTTTCCATTGGTAGGAACAGAAGAGGATTGAGTAGATGAGATATGTTGAAGATCTGTTAAAAGATACGTAAGATCTGCAGAGAAATAAATGAGCCACTAGAAGGGGATGTTGAGACCATGGAATCCCACAAAAGTAGAGATTGAAAGTTGGCTAAGGACAAAAGAGCTGAAGTTTTCACAGAAAGATAACAGAAACCCTAGAGTAATACCCTGCAAATATCTTGAGAAATATATGTTTATTGATCTACATGAAGTCTTTTTCTATGATTTTCCACACTTATTGCAAGAGTGGATGCTAAGGTTGAAGGATAACCATGCAAAAAACTAGATCTGACAATTAGAGTGGACCCTAGTACAGATTGAGTAGTTAAAACAGGTGAACAACAAAGCACAGTAGATTTTTTGCTCGACAGTATTGTGGCAATTTTTATAACAGAGTTTGCAGCAGATACAGTGAAATTGTACAGTGTAGCAGAGAAATCGTTTCTACGCAGACCTCGAGGAAGGTACATTAGATCATTGTATACTTCTATTAAGATATGGCTATACAACAAAGGGGTAATGACGATGGAGTCAGACAGCTAAAATTCCCTGCATGCATGGGGGAAGGGGGGAAGCACTGATAGAAAAGGAGGAAAGGATAAGGGAAAGAAGGAGGAACACTTGGACCTAATCATGATGGATGACGACCAGATCAAGTGGATCATGGTGACAAATGGAAAGACGCGTAGAGGAGTACCCTACAAATACAAGATGAATACCAAGAAGAGAGTCGTAGTCACGATGGAAGGCTTGGCGA
Source organism: Picea mariana (assembly GCA_032191745.1). Lineage (NCBI taxonomy): Eukaryota > Viridiplantae > Streptophyta > Pinopsida > Pinales > Pinaceae > Picea > Picea mariana. The sequence goes on from JASDQU010255954.1 coordinate 10,550, forward strand.
GTGACGAGGAAGAGGTAGAGGATCTCCAGGCTATGGAGCATATTGAGGAAATCATGCACACAACATATGAGAGGAAGACGAGAGGTCCAAGAACGGAAAGAGAAGGAAGCAATCCTATCCATATTAATGTCAGTGTGGAACCCATAAACCCATGTGCAACTAATACACCAAAGAGAACACCATCGTTTAGACAAACGAATTTCAGGAGAAGAAAGACAGTAAGAAGTAAATATACACAAGGAACAACAACTGGAGGAGCCAGTTCAGGCAGCACTAGTCAAGTATCTACACTGTGTGGAGGTAGTAGTTAAGTGTTCAGAATGGCAGGACACGATCCCACCATCATATTACCATAATTTAAAGGAGAAGCGTCGGAGGACCCAGAAAAACATTTGTTCATCTTGAGAATATTTGGGAAGAAAAACAAATCACATATGAAAATACTAAACTAGCACAACTAGCGATTACACTAGGGGACCACACATTGTATTGGTATATGAGTTTAGCTACAAAAAATCCGCCATGGACAACCATAACAATTGTAGACACCAATAAATTGTTGATAAACGAGTTCCAGAAGCAGAGCTCAGAAGATCAGTACATGAATGAGATGATAGAAATTAGACAAAAATTGGCAGAATCTGTATGGGAAATTGACCAGAGATTCAAGCGACTAAAGGGAAAAATGAAATATCTCATGAACGATATGCAACATAGGAACCTATTCATCAATTCATTGCTACCACACTTAAAATACCCATTGCGACAATGGAAGTTTCAGACGCAGGTAGAGGCTCTGTAGGTAGCCCTACAACTGGAAGAAAACCAATATTAGCAGACGGATCCATCCATCAAATAACTAAAGGAGGGTTTGAAGAACTTAACATTCCAGCTAAACCAAAATAAAAGTAAGGACAAACGAGAATTCGTTTGGTGTACTACATGCAGGATGGAAGGTCACCACAAGAACGAATGTCCAACATTCACGTAGTATATGGCAGCAGGAATGCCAAATATGTTACCAACAAGAGGACTATGGTGTGAAATCTGTAAGAAAATGAGCCACGATCCATATCACTTCCCAATGATTTAGAAATACTAGACAGTCCCAAAGAGTTCATTTAGCAACTTTTGCAAGTCAGTGGTCCACGATGACAAAGATTGTATAACTATGGATTTGATGCGAGAGAGAACATCATATGCATATAGAGTGCAGGAATAATTGATGATAGGGAAAGCCACACCACAATTTAGCCAAGTTCTAGCCCCATACAACACTGCGCAGTAGAAGTATAATACTACGCGACAACCATATAATACCACGCAGCCACAATACAACACAGCACAACCTCAGTACAATACCACACAGTACAATCAAGTGCCTCAGTATAACGTGTCGAGAGGAGATTGAGCGGGCTACAGAGGTGGAGGATGAGTGAGAGGTGGTTTTGGAAGAAGTAGAGGAACAGTGGTATGTCACAATTGTCAACAACCGGGACATTATGCAAGGGAATTCCCACTCCCACCAGCAACTTGTATGTATTGTCTCACATTGCACCACGATACGGAAGAATGTCCGAAATTATTAGTAAAGATCCAAGAAAAGAGAAACCAGAACAACCAGAATGTTCAGTGGATTTCAGCCGAAGTGAAGGATGAAGGACGTAACATCAACATAGTTACCCACAGAGGAACTAAAACAGGAAATGACGCAGTCTGACAAGATCCAGTACAACACCAGTGGGTGAAGAAGAACACCGAACCAAGGAAGTTCGATGTGCAGAATGAGAAGGAGATATTTAAGCAAGCCAGACAAGAATTTCATAGGGATGACATTGTGTCGAATTCAACTATGCAGCAAAGCAAGGAAGCACCAGAGTACGAGATGCCTCCGTTATTGGATCAGATCAACAAAATGCAACTCGTTAGCACAATGTTTGTAATGGGGGTGTTTTTCCCTTAGGAAACGACACGATGGTGAAGTTATTCATGAAAGGGGGAATAAAAAACCCACTTTTTCCTTTTATTCTAAGTATAGTGTCTGGGCACATTGTGCTAAGTGGTGCGTAGATCTGGGCAGATGATATCTGCGTGCTTAGATCTACTGTGCATAATCCATATCGGAACCCCCCCCCCCAACAT
>JASDQU010255955.1:1096-15973 GCA_032191745.1 Picea mariana
TAACTCAAATTTGAACCAGGGTCAATCAAAACAGACACTAGATGGTTGAAAATCATACCTTCTATTTCCACTACTAAAGCTTGATGGTCACCTTAGTTATTATCCAGGGCTGCATAAATTTGTGGTACACTCCTGGCCACATCATTGACGGTAGTAGTTTCATGGATGTTATAAATCCTCTGACTATTCTGTTGTTGGTGTGGATAGTCTCTCAGGAGATGTTCCTCTCCGCAACCCCAACATTTCAGAGGTTCTCTCTTGGTGTTATCCACCTTCACTGGTATATATCCAGAAGTTTTATTTCCTCCCGGTGAGGGAAAGTTCTGTTGGTGTACACTCCGGGCTGGAAAGTTCATTCCTGGGTTCTTCTTGTAGTTATTAAATCCTGGGGATTTGATCCCCTTTTTCTGAAATCTTGAACTATTCTTCGGTTTCCATCCTTCACGAGGTTCTGCTCGATGCCCAAATTGTTCATGACAATAGATTTCCTTTCGAATAATTCCTTCTAGGGTCTTTGGCTCATCAAATTCAATTCTGATATTCCTTGGGTAGCCCATTGATGAAGCATTGCACCTTTGCCTTTTCTACTTTTATATAAGGTACATACCTCAACAAATCAAGGAATTTGTTGACATATTCTTCTATAGTAAGTTGTCCCAGTTTGAGTTCATAGAACTCTTTAGTCTTTTCATCGAAATATTTTTCCGACAGATACTTCTTTCGGAAGTACTTCTCAAATCGTTTCCAAGACAGGTCCTCTTTGCGAACCCCTTTCACATTCTTAAAGTCTTCCCACCAAATGGAAGCCTTTCCGTTCAAGTTGAAGGTGGCCACTCGGGCCTTCATGTTTTCTGAAAAGTCGTGGACTCTGAAATACTTCTTTAGTCCAAGCAGCCAGGCCTCTGCTTCCTTTCCCTTCTTTATTTCACCGTCGAAGGAGGGTGGTTTGGCCTTTCTGAATTCTTCAAATTTTCAAACTTTGGAAGACTTTTGCTTATTTTGTTTCCTTTGGAAACATGAACTGGTTCTACTACTAGAAGAGCCTTTTGAATTGCCAGCTTCCTTCTCAGAGGAATCAATCAGCACTGGTCCTTTACCTCTGGGGTGGACCTTTTTCGAGGTACTCCTCTCAGTGTGGCCACTGATATGACCAAGTTTCTGAGTTTTAGGTTCATGCTGCATTTTCCTTTGTAGATCAGATAAACTTTGTAGTAAAAATGCGTTAATTTATGTTTGCTTTTCTTGTTCTTTCATCATCCTTTCATTGTCAGCCTTGCAGCTTTGTAATTCGACCATGAGACTCCTCACAGTCTCGGCTAGATCTGGAGGGGTTCCTACTACCCTTCTTTCGTCAGACTCTTCATCTCTATTATGGGAGCCCTCTCCCACCTCTTGGTGAGTCACCATTCTCTGCGTCTGTGAATTCCCAGGCTGATAGTCCGCTTGGGTGCAAAGACAAACACTGGTTGTTAGTCAACAGTTAGACACATTTTTATAACCCACACAAAATTCATAACTCTTTCGCATGCATACACAGTCGGGTTTTCATTTCAGACGTTGACTTTTTGAATTAAGAGGGTTAAGATAGAGGGTTACTCTTCGTAAGAGTATTTCGAACGAAGCTTCTGCACAACTCATTCGTGAGCCCAAGCAGGCCGAGTGATGTAACTAGGCTCTGATACCAATTTGTAACACACCTAGTACGAAAATCAAAATTTTCATCGATTTCTCAACGACCGGAATCCCCGAAGTCCTACGGGGCTTAGCGCAGGCTAGCTCTTTCCTTTTTCCACCTCCATGTGGTTGTAGTTCACGACTATGGGCCGAATCAACACAACGTCTTTTTTTCACTTCGCGACTCAGTGCTACCAGAACGTCGAGTCTCTCGACTCTGCAAACCCCAAAGGTTGAAACAACGAAACGTCGAACCCCGACGGGGCTAGTGAGGGGCAAGTTTCTCTCTTGGGGTCTTGTCTACGTGACCCTATACTGTGTCCATGTGCTTAAGCCAACCAAGAGCTTATCGGCTTTTCACGATTCGGGGAATCGCGATACATGACTTCTACCTTCCCCCATTCAAATCCCCGAAACTTTCGAGGTCTCCAAAGATTCCCTCCAAAGGGAGATCGACAGCCGTAAGCCTCCCCTGATCCAACGGTATGGATCCTATCGAGGTTTTGGTACTCAGGAGTTCGTAATGCAATGACTCCAAGACTCTTCATCATTCAAATCTCTGAATTTTGATATGGGAATTCGTGTAAGAGATCGATAGCCGTAAGAGTGTGGATCCAATGGTCCACGAGATTTTGGGACTTTTCCCTGAACTCTGTCTACTCACCACGCGTCTCCCTTGATGGACGATCCAGGTTCCTTCAGGACTTCTCTTCTCTATTGCCAAGCACGTCGGGATTTCGGGTATCGGGATTTCATGACTCGCGAAGGCAAGGTTTCTTGCCTTCTGGTTCCCTGGATGCCGAAACGTTGACCGACAACCACGTGTCCCTTCAATGGATGACGATGACCTTCAGCCAAGATAGACGGTCGTGGTCTTTTTGGGATGATCAACGGTCATGATCAAATCCCAACTTTTCTCAATCTTATTCACACCTCACGCCAATTCAGGTATTGGGATTTCGAGGTTTCGTGACTCGCGAAGACAGGGGTTCTTGTCCTTTGGTTTTCCCAGGTGCCGAAATGTCGAAGTGCTGACCAGTAGCCACGTATACTCTATAGATGGACGGTCCAGATCTATATCGGGACTTTCACCATGGAGTGTCCCGATCTCTTGTCATCAGGACTCCCAGAATCTCGAACTCCGAATCCCCGATATTCGAAATACTGATGGACTCTCAATCTCCACCACGTGTCCTTCATAGATGGATGGTCTAGATATATATTGGGACTTTCACCATGGAGTGTCTCGATCTCTTGTCATCAGGACTCCCGGAATCTCAAACTCCGAACCCCCAATATTCGAAATACTAGTGGACTCTCGATCTCCGCCACGTGTCCTTCACGGATGTACGGTCTAGATCTATATCGAGACTTTCACCCTTGTTCACGAGGGCTTAACCCTCCTGCATCTCTTAACAGATCCAACGACTGTCGAGTTTTCTAGCTAAGATCTGACGGTTCAAATCTATCCCATGCCGTGCACTCTCCCACTACTCTCTAGACGTGGAAAAACCAACGGTCCAGATACTCCCACAAACCTTGGGGATCTATGGTCCCGATTTCCTCGCTATTCATGAAGATAGAGGAAAAGGGGCAAGGCATGTAACGTCCTTGTTTCTTCCGTCAATCTAACGGTCGTGAATGACCATAGATCTTCTGACGAGATCTCATCCATCGATCGATACTTATCCCTATGCTGCTACTTCGAGATTTTAAGAGGGTCATTCTTCCTCGTACAGGGTTGTTAAGACTTGCACATTCAAGTCCTTTTTCCAGGTTCTTGGTAAACCTTTTCAAGGAGGGTATCTCTGTGAAGAGATCTATTCTGGGGCATTTCTGGAGACAGATAAGGGGAAAACAAATTTCTGAGAACGGACTGGAAGTCTGAATTGGTTCGACTTACACATAAATAAAATCATTTATCAACACAATCCATGCGTGGTTTTTGTGTTATAAGCATACATCTACCATTTCTTATCAAAACACTGCACAAATAGTCTTAAACTGTATTCATTCACAATTTCATAGTTTATGAGCATATAGGTCAGCATATGAATTTCAAGATGCAAGATGTAAAACACTTATCAGAAATAACACCAAAAGTTAGTGCAACTGCTGAGAGGGGTGCTCGTTTCCACCCAACCATAGGCTCAGCTATTCCAATAGGATTTACAACTAGCCACCCCTGAGCTGAGACCACGATGCTGCGAGACTGTATCTCGGTTTTCCAGTGATCGAGAATGAGGGTTACTCTCCCCCTTCTCTGCTATCACCCACTCTACGTATCTCTAGAGTTCTCTTTCTCCCCTCGCGTCTACCCCTGCAATCACTTCTCCCCCACACCTTATCCTCTTGCGAGGTTGCGTGTGGCATGATTTTTCATCACACTGGTCAGGCATGATGGCTCTACGGATGGGCAGTTCACCTCCCCATCCCTCATTAATCCCTGAGGAGCCATCTACCTACCAGCCTGCGAGACATTTAATTCGGGGCCAGTGAGCCGCTTTTGGTTCTCCGGGCCAGTGGAGTCCAAATACGATATTTCTCTCGGTGGAAGTTAGCGCCACCATTCTAGGTGCCTTCCACCACCTTTCTCCAACCATTGTGGTCTCTTTTTCAGCATATCCCCTCTCAACAGTCCTGCAATATAAATTCATAATAGTATTTACATTCATCGACCTTTTCCACAAGGTCCATTCACATCACACATTCTCATTTCTGAGTTTGCCACAGTTCTTGGCCAGTGCAGTTATTTTTACAAACTAGGGGAAACATGGTGTTACAAGAATGGTCAGGTGGAAGTTGTGAGTAAGTCTCTCAAGACTATTCTGCAACAAATGATCAATTCGGCCAAGTCAAATTGGCATTTGATGTTGTACTTGACGTTTTGGGCCTACCAAACGTCTGTAAAGACTGCAACCGGTTTCTCACCTTTTCAACTCGTTTACAGGCTGGAGGCAGTCTTTCCAATAGAGTGCCAGATCCCATCTCTAAAGTTGGTAGTACGGTTATTGCCAGACACTTCACCGCTTGAGGAACGCTTATTATATCTCGAGAAACTTGATGAGTAGTGATGTGATGCAGACTTGTATAATGAGGCTCACAAGAAAAAAATCAAGTGTCAGTATGATCAGTCCGTTCATCCTCGGATTTTCTCCAAAGGCGACCTTGTCCTGCTCTATGATCAAGATAAGGATCCCCTAGGGGCAGGCAAGTTCAAACCTATGTGGTTCAGACCTTTCATTGTGAAGGAGGTACTAAAGAAGGGCGCTTATCATTTGGTTGACTTTGAAGGGAAATCTTTGGCGGAGCCTAGAAATGGGCTCTACCTCAAGAAGTATTACTCGTAGGTTGGTCACCTCGGGTGACTTCTTGTGCATATGTATAGTTCCTATATAATTTAGTTTTTGTCTTTTTTGTTTTATGGACGTGTCATTTTTGATGTCATATTTTTCATTGTGGCAGATGTTAAGTGAATCAGAGATGTTCATTGGGTTTGCGGATGGTGCTAGCCAACACACTCGGAGGCTTGCTTCAAAAGCTTGGGTGATCTTCACACGTCAAGGCCAGTTTCTATCTTCTGTAGGTATCTGTTTAGGTGACGCCACAAACAATGTCTTCGAGTACAGCGCAATAATAGAGTTGCTTCTTGATGCTTTGTTGCATGGTATCTCTCACCTCCGGGTCTATTTATATGCGTAGTTGGTTGTGTCCTAGTTAAATGGGGTTTACCGCATTTATGATCCTACTCTAAATCGACGATTCATTAGGGTACGTCTCTTAGAACGATTCTTTGATTACATTACATATATCCATGTTCCTAGGATATTAAATCAAATCACATATACTCTAGCTAATCACGTATTAGATTGGCATATTGCACACACATAACAAGAAGCACACACATACAAATGTACATACATTGTAAAAATGTGATCCATAAGACATAAAAATATGTAAATACACATATATATATATATCAAGAGTCTCTAAGTACATAGGTGGGTGCAAGCGCCTCAAAAAATAATATGTCCAGTATACATCGCGAGGCTTATGCCCTAAAAAATATACAAAAAGTGCCCTTGGCATGTAAGTGGTCCACCCTAAGATAAGCATGGGGTCTGTTGGCCCTGCCATAGTGAACAACGATGTTTGCCAAACATCGAAAAAGCTAGACCCAGGTCCGTGGCACCCCAACCACATGAGGCTGCATAGATGGTGGGAGATCCTTCATCTCGGCCATGGGCACTGTACGAGTGAGCATGGTGAGGTTCCTCTCCACTCATATCAACACTCTCTCAGCCTCTCTAGCTGGAGGTACCCCTGCTACTGCTGTTAGTTCAGTGGCCACTGCTGGTGCTGCCTCTGATCGAGGACGTTGCCTGCTCCTTGCAAAATATGCTGGACGCATTGGTCCCACATCTGTACATAACAGATACATAGTTGTCAAATACTCTGGTACACATAAAAATGATATATTTAAAAAGAAAATAAAAAAATTAAAAAACTTTTAAAAACAAACGTACCTATCTCTCTTCTCTCTGCTCTGGGAGGTACTAGCATATCAGGATCCCTAGAGAAGTTGATCCCGACATAAGGGTAGTCCTCTATAGCCGAAATCTACTCAGACCACCAGTCAAATAAATCATTGTCAAAGGTCTCAATGGTCCTCCCTCCCCCTTGTCACGACAATAACGTCGCCCACCTGCACACTGTTGGGAAGGTGGCCACGTGCCCCCATACTGTCTCTCGCGGACTGAGACTGGGTACTCTCTTGAAGAAATAAGAGCATAATATAGTTCCAAACCTGAAGTTTTTGTTTCTCCTCCCACGACACTCTATGAGCTGTCTCTTCATGCACTCTAGCATGGTTTTGCTCCAGTCAAACACTCATGCATTTAAGCACTGCACCGCACAATGCATGTGTTCCCATGAGGCCTGATGTAAGGTCGCGGATCCAGTGATCTTCCCAATAAGTAAAACTATCACTTTCAGTGATAGGTTGGTAATTTTGTGGATCAAAACCTGAGAACCCACTTTATCTGTGCCAGCCTCGCAGTGTTTCCCGATCAACTCGACAATTTTGTGAGGCCCAGGAGGAAAAGAACGAAAGTTGACTGGTTCCCCTCTCCTCAAGAGGCTAGTTAGAAAATAGATATCCTCAGTCATTGGAGTCAACGACTGCCCCTCGAGCATAAAATCCTCAACGCCAGGGTGACAGTAATCCACCAAGGCATTCAACAACCTGGGTTGTGCCCTCATGAGTGGACACTGGAAAAATTTCCACAACCTGCATTGTTTTAATGCAGCGACAACATCAGGGTCTTATTCGACCAAAAAATCAATGTCTTTGTGCTCCCTCTCTCTCCAATGGACATACATCCTATCAATGATAAGTATAAAGGGGACTGAGATATTGTATTTCTTTTTTCTTTACCTTTTTGAGGGTGTACGTGGGCTGTAGTGAGCACAGTCCATATGCACGCGGGCAGAGTATTTTCTGCCCACGTACACGCAGGGCCGCCCCTTTTTAAGAGTTTGTGCCCCCCAAAAAATTAAAATTAATGCAAGAAAGAAGTATGGAAATGCAGGGGGAGCTAGTTTGTACTTACTTATTCCGAGTGTAAGTTCGTTTCATCCTCTGAAGCTCCCTGAATCAACTCTTTTAGAAAAGGGGTGTTTTTGGATTTTTGGTTAATTCTCAATTTGTAATGGTGATAATGAGTTGCCAGCTTCTATTTATAGACCTTTTTGGCTCTTTTTGTCATTTCTTGAACCCTTTTGTCATTTTTTCTGGCTTGAAAATCAAACGTGGTTCTTGAGTTTCTCAATAGATGTTACGATACACTTCACTTTTGGTTTGGAAAACTTTTTGGAAGATGGGTCACTCTTAAGGTCCTTTGGTAAAAAGCCATTTTTCCAACTTTGTGCATTTAAGTTAGGATTCCACCTCCACTTTTTTCCTCTCGTTGTCTTTTCCGCTTTGCCATAGGTCGATTCCATCAAATTTCGACACAGAAATGTCATTGCTTCTTTAGAAGTGTCGTAATTTGGTGGTAGAGCCTACCTCTACAGGGATACCCTAGGTAGATCCTGGTTTCATTTTTGGTGTCCATGCTGTCATTAATGATTTTAGGCTCGAGATTCCTTGTTAGTCTTGTCATGATTACGAGATTGAGCCTCATACGTCCGATATGTCATCACTCTTGACCTCACCCTCAGGTATCCTAGAAGACAAGTCTTCTTTTAAGCCCTTTTTAGACTCTCTAAAGATGAAAATATTGCCGAGTGATCTTGTTGTCCTTCAGGCTCACCAAACTAAATTTTGAAGGCACGTCTTTCCGGCGGTAGTTTACCCCTTTTTCGGTCCAGATGGTCAATTGTACGAATAAAGGTATACTCTAGGAACTCCGGTTCGCTAGAAGAGTATTCTCAGGTATAAGTTTAACCCTTTTTCGGGCCTGAGGGACTAAATTTACAAAAAAGGAACCCCCACAGAGTCCATAGTTAAGCTCTTTTCAGACTCCCTAAAATTGAAAAGATTTCCGAGTTACCTTGTTCCTTCACACTCGTTAAATTGGTCCAGAAGAACGTCCCCTACAGAGTCCATAGTTAAGCTCTTTTCAGACTCCTTAAAATTGAAAAGATCGTCGAGTGATCTTGTTCTTTCGCACTCGTTAATTGGTTCAAAAAAACATCTATTGGCATGAGTTTACCCCTTTTCTGACTTGTAGATTAAGGAGGAAAAAGGTACACCTCGAGAGATTCGTCTCGTCGGGAGAGTTCTCCTCAACAAATTTTACTTTTTCGGGCTAAGGAGACTAAATCTAGAAAAAGACAGTGAGTCCATAGTTAATCTCTTTTCAGACTCCTTAAAATTGAAAAGATTGCCGAGTGATCTTGTCTTTGTCACACTTGTTAAAATGGTTTTGAATAGACGTCTTTTCGATGCTAGTTTACCCCTTTTTCAAACTGATTAGACTACCTTAGAAAAAGGTACCCCAACAGAGTCTTCTTTTATGCTTTTTCAGAGTCTCTAAAAATGAAAAACCACTGAGCTTACCTTCTCTGGGCTCATGAAAAATACATTGAAGGGGGTTCCATCGTGTCTTATTAATCACATTTTCATCCCTGCGTCTTTGGTCTAATGCCATCTCCATGTTTCTCTCAACTGAACCTTTGAAGCATGCCTTATACGCAAGCTTTGTAGCGCTTTGCCTCTACGTCTTGACACCTTGACCCATGGAGGAATTTTCTCGAGTGTCCTTTCCCTGCACATGTCTCCTTTTTATGAGAATTAGTGTGTTCATTGCGCTTGGAACTAGTATGCTTTGCATAACTCGTTCCTCCTTTGTAACGTAGCATTCTTTTATTCTTTTTCAAGCTTTCCAAAATTATTGAAAAAGACAAAAAAATCAAATATACCCCAAAAAGAGGACGGGAAAAGTGTTTTATTTTTATGGCAGCACAATGAGTCACCCTTGGACAAAGCATATCCTTTTGGTTGTTCGTCAAGCTCTGGGATTTAATATGACCTTAGGAAGTTGTTCTCTCTACATAGAGCTGTGTCCTCCTCTGTTTGGTTATTCTTCCAAACACATGGAGAGTTTATGTTGCCTCCTACATCGTGAACTTAAGTCAATGACATGCTACCTGAGTCTAATCATCTGTCGTGCTATTGTCCAAGGGAAGTTTTACCCAACTTGAGTCATCTTATCTGTAGTTTGTCTCTTTCCCTCATGCTTGACCAACCCCAAAAGTCCAATCAAGTCCTTGTTCGAAATCACTGAACTTCTCTGCCTGATCATCGAGATCCTCTTGTCTATTCCCGACGAGCCGTCAAAGACCTATGGGTAGTGAAGTTGTACACTCACATTACATTCCTACCCCATTTTTGAAGATCTTGAAGTTGTTTCTCGAGCTCTGAAGGCCTCATCTCCAGCCATAATGCGTCATTGGATTCTTGAAGATGGATACTATACATGTATATCTTTGATTTTGAGATTTAGATCCGCTGTGTATTGCTCGCGAATACACTTTATATAGTTATATGACATGGATCTGCAGTGTATTTGATTGACAACCATGATTTATTTCATCCCGAGCATGGGTATGCCTACCTCAGTGAGACAATTATTATTTTTGCAGATGGCACCTCTCGAACTCTAGTCCTGGGCTCAATCGCTTCGTACGTTGGTGAAGATTTGTAATATATTTCAGCCATCAGATGCTCTTCCAACCTCACACATTAGGGGGAATCTGTTATAACCCTAAATTTTACCATACATGCATACCTGGCATCAGGCCCTCTTACTTACTATTTTTACCAAGCCATCACTGAGCAACTCTTCTTAAAAACACTATTTTTGAAGATGTACGTGACTTGCACCATTAATTCTCACATATGTATGCTATCTGCACCATTACTTCCACATACATATGCTAGTTGCACCACTACAACCCGTGTATACTCACAAAAGTTGTAAAAATTAAAAAGTTGCAAGGAATTCATTGAGATTACGGGCTATTGGGTAGTTTCCCAACTGTCCCACCACCTATAGCCCGTCACCCAACTGAATAACCATCCTTTTTTCATATAAAAGGAGGTGTTGGGGTCTCATTCCAAAGCCAAGCATAAGAATAGTGAAAATCTGACCATTTCACTTTTCCCCCTTACCCCAAGAATTTGCAGCCACATTGTGAGTTTTGAGCCAGAATTCCCTATTCTTGCCTTTTTCCTCCATTGCAAGCCTAATCCATTCCCTAGAGAGAGATGAAGAGGAGAAATATACTTGGAAGCACAGCTGGATCTTGGTGAAGAGGAGTCTGGACTAGGTTCTAGGAGCAGTCGCCGATCTCATTGTAAGTAAATTTGTGAGATTAATAAAAAGGAATAATTTTTCTATCCTGAATATGATGTGTTCAATCTTTATGTTGATTTATATTTGATTATGACATCTAACCCACTAATTCATATATAATATGCATGTTCGTAGTTCTTTGTTTGTCTATTTATGAATGCAGGTCAACTTTGGGAAAGAGACTTGTAGTCGAGGAGCAATCGAACGCAAAAGGATTGAAACTGGACACAGAGTTTAAGGTAGGGTTACCAGATATTTTTACTTTGTGTTTTATGCATGAATGTGGGGTGTATTTTGGGTAGTTGTTAAAAAGTAGGAGACTTTAGATAGTTATCTCTGTCTACATGTTGAACCCTAGTGTAGTCCATAGGGGGGTTTTCCCACTATAGCACACATCATTGGACAATATTAGAAAATGGTTCACATTCATAGAGAACTTGACATGATTACTGCATTAGACTCAAAAAAATATTTTTATAGATAATACATTTGAAACCTCATGCTTTAAAATCAAATGGTGAGAAATCACTAATCTAATGCCCCGAATAGTTCTTTGGGGATCCTTAAAAAATACACAAATGTTTGTATAAAAAATTGCAATGTCTGAAATGTTCATGAAAAGTAAAAAGAATTAATCCTTCAAAGAGGACTGGGATTGGGATCCCGTGTATAATGAAATTTAAGAAAGACCTGGAAGACAAAAAAGGAAAAAAATTGGGGGTCGGCCTTTGGTTTTCATAGATTATGAAACAAGAAAGTTTGGGTGACTACCAACCGAGAAAAAGGAAATAATGTGATTACTTGAATTACTATGATGGACAAAGATATCTAACTATTTTCTTGTCGGGGTGATTTTTTGTAGAGTTTTTGACTGGAGGTTCCATGGCAGTGGTAACTAAGTTTGGATGACCTCACTCAGTTATCTTTATCAATGCTTTCTTTAACCATACTTCGATATATTCCGACATGGGAGAAACCATTGTCTCATGGTTAATCTTAGCATTGGACAACTCTTTCTCAATATCTCTTATGTCAAAACTAAGCTGGTGCAATGTGTCTTCAACCTCGTCATTCTTGTTTACATAACAAATCAACCACTTTTCTACTTCCTCTTCCGAGTAGTCAGCTATTTCATTGAATTAATTTTCCCATGAAACTTTTAAGGCATCCATATATTCTTGTAACTAATCCTTGGAGAGTATAATTGAATCCATTATTAAATGTGTGCCACTTATCTCTTTTGTCAAATCAACAAGTTGTAGAAATAAATCACCCCTTTTTCCATTTATTCTATTACATTTCTGAAGTAATTATTTTAAAAATTGAATCCTTTTTAACCATCTAGCATTAATCTGCCTTAATCTAATTTTTGATGGTAGATGACGTTCTCTCCTTTGCATGTCATTCATATTAGATATTTTAACAAATAATGTACCAAGAACTTCGTGGTAGAATTTTTCATCATTATTCAGGTCTGTTTGGAGATATTCTTTGAAATTTGTAATCCTTGAAGAGAGTATAGTAGAGCTAGTAGATAGTTCCCATATCTCAAAGATCAAGGAAATTCTCTCCAATGTACCATCAAATGGTCATCAATATTTTTGAAGAACCCCTTATCTTTGAACTAGATTTTGGAATATCTTCCAAAGTATTGAGAGGATAGGTGGTAACAATCAACTTGGAAAACATAAGCTTCCACAGTAAGGCGTTCTACAATTCTTTTATTGTTTCTTTCAATATTTGATTTTCTATTTCAAATTCACCAATTGAGGACTTGAGTGCTTCTCTGGTTGCTTCATGAAATTGCATGATCTATGAGGGTTTTACCCCATATATATTAATCTCAAAGTTCCATTTCTCAAGAACCTTTTATTTTTATGATTAATTTTTTCAATCAATTTTTTTTTAGATTCCTTGTTGTAAGCAACATGGTGTAATGTGACAAATTATTCTTCAACAATAACTAGCTCTTGAAAAGACAACTATTGTGTTATTTCTCTATTTTTTAACAATCTTTGTGTGGCCCAATCAAGGTCTTGTTCTTCTACATCTACTTCCATGTATTCGGATACATGGATTTCTCCCTTTTGAGTTACACCTCTTTTCCTCTCAAGTAAAACATGGGCAATATGCATTTTACCAATGTTTACTTTTGGGGGGTTCTCATCTCCTCCACCACCAGAATTTACTGAATGGGAACTCTTTGGGCCAAGACTACTTTCCTGGGTTCATTTCTTTTTTGAGGAATTCCTTTGTGAAACATTAGGCGAGCCGGGGTTTGGGTTAGCACTTCTCATGGTTTGACCCTTCTATTTATGTTGGTAATTAGTGCTAACCAATGTGTCAATATAATCATTAAATTTTTCAAGGATGGATTCCATGGGGTTTTGATTATCCCCACCTCCTTCATTGAATTGGGTAGTCTTCATAAAGGATGAGCCACAGCTGATTGCAAACATATATGTTGTAAACAAATCATTGTGGTCAAATCTTGGGACTTCAGGGAGTTCTCTTAGTTTGAAGTTATCAAAATACTTAGCAAATTCATCCAGATGGGAAATAGTTTTAACAATGACTTCCCCAATTTTCCAAGGAAATGTAATGAACTACTTTTTCCTCTTCTCATTAAAGAATTGTGCCCAAAACTGATATTGTTTACAAACTTCAATAACAAAGAATTTATCCGACACATAAAAAGGGAGTAAAGAGGGTTTCTCCTTAAAGTTGTATAATCTTATTAAATTGAAATCATCTAGGGTTTCAAAACCCCCTTTTCCTACCAAAAAGGAAAAAAAAATCGATAGATATTATTGATGTATTAGGACCATAGACTAGCTTTTTGAAAGTAGATAGAAAATCATTTTGAACTTCATAAAAATTATATGGAGATTTGTGTTTCCATAATGCAAGACACCAAAATTGCATAGGGTATTTTCCAAAGTCAACACTCCTTGTGTGAGGAAAATATTTGAAGATATGGCAGTATACTATTGCATAAATCAAATAATAAATCATAAATAATTTCTTATTTTTTCAAAAATTTGCAAGTTGAAAAAAGACTTCGCTTGAAATAATTCGAGCCCAGTCAAATAAAATACTCTCATGAACAAAGAGGTGCAAGACATAAAATACATATCTTAGAACAATAGCCATATATTCCTACCCAAAAAATTTGGTGAATAACCGGGTGAATTCTTTGTAAGGGTATTTCAAAGAACATACCTCTATATGGGTGGGATTTTTAAAATATTATGTTGGCTTCAAAAGGAAATTGTCCAATATTTCCATCCCTCCATGGTTGGCCTTTAGAAGGGCGCTTGATTCCAAAATTTTAAATATTGTGGTAGGATCAAGGAGCCTGAGCATCCTTATAAACACTATGGGCACCAAAGAAATATGAGTCTTCCCCTACAATTGAATAATCCTGTTTTCATTGTTGAAGTTATCAATACACTAGAGAATGAGCTCCATGAAATTTGATACTCCAGGCATACAACTTGCCAATGCTATTCTAGAAGTCCAGACCTTGTTTGAATTATTTTGTTCAAGAGGGAGCATTGTATAACACTTAAATGCTCCAAACCATTAAAAAGCGTGGTCTTCATGTCCTGATGTATTAACAGTTTCGCCACAATAGAGATATTTTATTTTATTGGGAATATTTGGCAAAGCCTGATTAGAATGAAAAAGGTGGTGGTCTTGTCATAATAAGAATTTACAGTGATAATTTTTATTAGTAAATTATTCCACATCCTTTATTTAATATCGTACACCGTGGCTTTGATTTTTAACTGCATGATTTGATTTGAATTTAAGGCAGGGAAATTCCGATATTTGTGTCATTAAAATGGTTTTAATTCACCTCATGGGCTAGCCGATCTGGTATTAAGATAATAAATTTTCTCAGGAAATGGGATTATGGGTTCGAATGTATGTAAAATGTTGAAGTATGAAGGTACATAATAAGTGACGAGAAGTGAGAAATGATCATTGCAGAATTGTGGGATTGCGAGATTACGAGATATGGAAGGGAAGATATAGGGGAACTTCCGCATCCACAACTTGAAAATATACTAAGTAAAATAAATAATTAAAAGTATGTTGCGGGTCATTTTTTGAGTGAGTAAAATGTGGGGTTGCAGGGTTGGAAAAACGACTAAGTATGGGAAAATAAAAATAGAAAAATGGTTAAGTGTGCTACTTTGAGATGTAAGTTTTAAACCTGTGAAGTAAAGCAATGCATATATATTCTTAAGAAAAACAAAATTTAATCAATGGCTCATACACAGAGTACACAAAGATTTTATACCGGAAACCCTCAACTAGGAAAACATTTCTTATA
>JASDQU010255960.1:0-15972 GCA_032191745.1 Picea mariana
TGAAGCAGTGAAAGAACAAATGATCCATGATCAAACCCCACAAGAGGAGGACTTAGAAGTTTCTTCTAATCCTTATAAGAAAAAAAACAAAATCAATGATTCATGGAAAATCTCTGATGAGGAGCAGATGCTAGAGCCATATATTGAAGAGTTTCTTGGATGCTTATCACTGGATCCCTTGTGTACTCAAGGATATGATGAAAATTTTTCTGAAGAACTTCATGACATGCCAACTACAAGAAATCAAGGAAACAAGAATTATATTGAAGTTTGGTTTCAATTAGTCATTAGTCTGCAACATCACTCCATATTTCAACAATTCTTGGCACCATTGCTACAAAAGAAGTTGGCCTCTCCTATCCTAGTATTCATTAAGGTACAATTTTCAGACTTGGATGTGAGTTTAACAGAGATATTGCTATGTGAATGGATGCATTGGAAGTATTCCTACACTTGAAAGAGGTTTTTCTTTTTCAAGTAGAGTAGAATAGTATAAAAAAATAAATAAAGAAAAAAAAAGTAAAGATGAAAAAAAAGTTTAGTTGTGAAAACCAGGTTTATGACACAACTAAACAAGAAATCTACTTGAAAACCAGGTTACAAGAAGGTATAATTCATCAATAAGTCAATAAGTTCAATTTCTGACAATTTCAAAGTCTGTGCAGATTTCCTGTAATATTCTTCCAGATTATCAGTATTCCAATGTTCAAAGTTTATAAGCATGTTGCAGGAATTAAATTTAGAGCTCAATTTCTTTCAAAATATTTATACCCCTGCATAATCCTAGATTAAGAAAATCAACTTATGATTTGAAGCCTAGATGTTTTCTCTTTGTCCCAGGTTCAAAAGTTTTAGAGTCTAAACATTTATATAAGGAAAGGGGTCCAATATTATTCAACAACTGTCCTTACAAGACCCCTGTCAATACTTTCAAGATGATCAAGATTTCCAAGACATAGTGGTTACCAGATTATGGTGTTACCATAATTCCTAAAACCATGACTTAAGCAGGTTTTAAAGAATTGATTCATAGTAACTTGTTTTAGGTCATGGTCAATTTATAAGCTCGTACTCCAACACTACACATAGAAAAATTGAGAAGAATCAATTTAATGTACGCACAATTTTTGACATAGATGATTTCAAGCTGAACCTACAAGTATTTCAAGAGCATGCAAAGAAAAATCAATTGCAGGAAAAGCAAGGGTTTCTAAATGTTCCCCAACCATAAGCAAAATAAAGGAGTTGGATTCTCAAGACACCCTGGTATTTAGAAGAAGAGGCATGCAAACAGTATTTGGAATATACACATTAAGCAGGGGAGGAGAGGATACAACAAGAATATGCAGAGCTAGAAAAAGACTTCTTAGGAAAAGAGAGTCTTCCAAACATAGTTTTTCCAACAACAAGGATTCCTTGTTCAAGAGAAGATTCTTTGTTCCATAGTAGGCTCTGTTCTGGTAACCAACCCCCTTCTAATTATTATTATTCCAACCTCCACATTTGGTTTCATTTTCAATTCATATTTACAGTCCTAATAAGTAATAAAGAAATAAGAGACATTTAAATCTAGATTGTCAGTAGGACACCTCTTTTCTTGTAAAAGAACCAGGTTCTAAAAGGAATTCAACATGCCCCAATCAAAGAATCCAATCATCAAAACTCAAGGGTTCTAGGTTTGGCATAATTTAGAAATTCATTCGTGCTACAGGAATCCCTGTAGCAAGATGTCGTCTTCATAAATTTTGTAATGGACTATTTTCAGGGATGATCTTTGCACATCATTTGTGAATTGATGGGACCGAATTAAGAAATTCTGGGATCTGGGTTTTTTGAAGAATACAACCATTTGTGTAATTGGTGGGTACAATTTTCAGAAAAAGTAAAATAAAGGATGTATGGGCATGTTTTCAAAGTGGATTTTATGACAATTTCCATAATTATTTCCTATAATATGTCAATTATAGGAAAGTACAGGAAAATTACAGGAATTGTGAAAGTTTTTGTATTCTCTTTCAAAAACAAAATTTCAAAGAATTTCAATAAACTGATCACATATAGAAGTGATTGGAATTCTCAGTATCAGTATAACATTAGATTAGTTCATGTTTAGCATAAGCCATGTCCATCCTTCTTCGATAGTCTATAGTAATTAAAAAAAATGTGTCAATTTTAACCTTGTACAATTAATTATTGCAAACATATTCTTGGTAAAAAAAAGATACAATGGAACTCACAAATATTCTAGAGAGAGTTTTACCCTAGAAACCTATACTGAGAAAACCAACAACTTGTTAAGAGCCACACCTCTAATATTCTATTCATCATATCTTCATTTTTTACAATATAATACAATATACAGGATCCTGCGACATCCAAAACCTCTAATCCATTGAAATGGATTAGTCAACAACCCTAATTCCTTAACAAGAATTAGAAAACCATAAGAGAAAACCATGTGCTAAAAAACCACAAAAAAAGACGCAAAAAAGCACCAGTTATTTTATTATTTGTTTTTCAGGGCACTGCCCCTGAACCCCCTAAACAGGGGGGGTCCACCCCCCTGTGACACTAAATCTAGTTTTGCACATAATATAACACATACCCAACAAAATGTTCTCCAAAGAAAGAATTTCCAACTTGTGGAAAAAGGTCAATTTCAAGCAAAGCAGACCAACAACAATTTCAAGCGAGGCAGACCAACAATAATTTCAAGCGAAACATACTCTACATTTGACATCAACAACTTCAATAAACAATATTCTTAGAATTTTAGTGTTCTTTTGATCAATACATATCATATTTCATTCTCCCTTATGGTGCCTACTTCAGCCTACATCTCCATCAATAACATTCTAAGTTGTTACAAAGGTGAACCTAAGGTAAAATTAAGTTATCATATTTTTAACTTGTTAAAAATTTAGGGAATTTTTGATGAGTAACCACTATATATTATATTTCCATTTTCTTTCACACTGCCTATTTCCTTTACCACATACACCACCATGTATCATGCCAATGTAAAATCATTTCCTTATCCTTCCCATTTCGATCCGGCATGATCGAATATACTTTGATAATTTTTGTTGCTCCTGTTCAAAGAAATAAAAATAAAAATATTGCTCACTGTGATAGTAATACAAATTGGAAAGGATACTTTCACTTTGTGGGATTCTTCTTCACATAGAAAAATTCCTGAAGCAAGCATTCAAAATTCCTATAGAAACTTCCAAGGCTAACATATCAGCTCAACTCCTGATCAAAGCTATAATGAATGCTATTTTTCCATAAATAAAGTCGAAAATGATTTGTTGATATCTCCCAAACCATGAACCCGTTGGTCATGGAATTTGGACCATAATTGTATCAAGATATGATGTATAAACACAACAAATTTCAAGCAAACCCAATTTACATTTTTCAATAAATTGGCCACTGTTACTGTTAGTCTCTAATTTTGTCTTGGTTTGGTGAGAAACCCTTGTCCTAAACCCTCTTTACCCATCCCTCATTTTTCATTTTCGGCTGTTTTCTATTTTTAGATTTTGGATGTTTCATGGTTTGCATTATAATCTTTAATGATTTATTTAAGTTTGAATATGTAAAACATTGTTTAAATTGGAAGTGTCTCCTTTTATGCCGTTGGAATTTTCAAATTTCAAGTTGTTAAAACGCGCTACGGGAATAATCCTATTCCCGTAGCGCCAAATAATCATGCCATAACTTGCGCCTGCTATCCCAATTTAGTTATGATAACAAGATTCATGAGTTAAGAGTTCGTGTGTTCCCACGAAAGTTTGGTAATCATTCCTAAATACAACAAGTTCAGAACATAATTGCTATGCAAGCGCACAGGGTTCATTTCAAAATCACCTGTTGTTTAATGATTATTATGTGACCAGTTCGAGTTGGTTTAGTTCAGCCTTGCAGGGAGAAATACAGGTATCCATTCAAAGCAACAAGTATTTATCAACAACTGCAGGAAGTGAATTTGGAACCCAAGGGTGATAGTTGCAGAATTGAGTTTAATGGCACCAAATAGGAACAAACAAGTTGCCAGAATCGAACCAAACGGTGCCGAACTTATTGAAGCCTACCCTCAGATGGCCCAAAGATTCAAAGATGCCGGGTGGTTTGAGTTCCTCATCACATTTCAAGGTTATGACGAGCATGTTTATATGGAATTTTCTTTGAACTTCGATGGTCACGAGGTTGAAATCGGAAAAATGTTGATGCTGGTGGCAGAGAAAACTATAACCAAGGCTTGCAGGCTTGTGGTTGGAGGGGAAAGATGGTGGAAGAAGGAGCACGTGGTGACCGAATTTGTAAATCAATTTCTCCTTCCAGATAAGCAGAATCCAGATTGGAGAAGGGGAATACCTCGCAGCTGGGTTCAACCCGAATGGCACACTGCTCTGGTGGTGATTCACAGTTACATCACTTGCGAGGGGAGGTTTTTGTTGATCTACATCTACCATATCAAAATACCGATGCATCTAAACAGTGACTACCCTTTAAATCTTCCTTATTTCCTGCTTAAAAGTTTGACAAAAATGCCCAAGAAAGTGCAGTCAATTTCCACTAATGCTAAAGGAAGTTTGTTTCATCAAGTCTTGATTAAAACCCTAGTCATGTCTGCCCTGAACGAATTACAGAAGCCTTGGAATTGGCTCACAGAATCTTTAAAACCTAGCACTCAATCCTATAAGCCGAAAAAGGGCAGAGGGAGGAAAACTGTTAAACATAATCGAGATATTTCTGATGAAAACCCTGTGAAAGATGAATCTTCTGATATCAAGGTAACTAAGAAGAGAAGAAGTAAGAGACCTAGATGGGAGCCCGAAATTGAAATACTTCCTGAAGAAGATGTCAAAGGAGAGACAGAGTCAGAGAATGATCTCATTGCTCAAACTACAGTCAAGTCTGAAATGCCATTGACCAACAAAGGGAACGTTGCAATCAAAGGAAAAAGGAATAAAGGTGCGTGTGTATCACAAAAACCTCAGAGAAATTCAACCAGGGATACTAATAAGTATAGGCTGAACTCAAAGGCAATGTTCAATCCGACAATTAAATAAGAAAACACCATAATCATAGAAGATGATTCTGAGGAGGTTGAAGCAAGCACCAGGAAAAGAGAAAAAAAGACTCCTTTTCCCAAGAAATCTGTCAGCAAAGGAAAGGGAAAACTTACACCACCTACAGGCCCTGTAACAAGAGCTTCAACTAGATTAGCTAAGGCTAAAGAGATGGCTAAAGACATTAGTGAATTCCCTGAAGAAAAACAATATTTCTTGGAAGACTCAGATTGCTTACCAGATGTACATGGAGTTATGGATTCATCAAGTTCTGAAGAAGAACATAGCTCATAATTAATCTCAAAATACTAGGTTAAAGCCAAGGAACCTAGTGTTACTTTAAATCTGAATGAGACTGCACCCTCTGAAGATTGTTCAGGATTCAGGGTCGAGAGAAGAACTGATAAGGAAAAGATTAAAGAATTTCAGAAAACCATAAAGCAATTAAAAAAGGAAAAGATGCAGATAGAACAGTGGAATGCTCGCCAGCAAGAAAGAATTCAAAGTCTTAAAAAGAAGAAGAAGGAGAAAAGGGCATTTCTTAAGGAACTCAGGGAAATCAATTTCAGACTTTACTGGCACAATGTTGTGTTAACCACGAATCTCAAGCAGAAAAATGCCAAAGCCACTGCTGCAATTTTATCCTAAAGGTAACATGAAGATTGGTTACAATTTTGTTTAAAAGTTCTCCAGGAGATATGGCAAATAATTACTCGTTTTGATCAAGGAGATGCTAAGACTTCGATCTGCTTTACAGAGTCCAACAAAATCCCTATTTTGTAGAGTCAAATGTAATGCTGGCAATGTTTGTTATATCAAGCTGTTGAGCTGTGGACTATTTTGGAAGTAGAAGCTCATTTTGAGTGAAATAATTTAGGATCTGGATACTTTTTTATTCTAGTCATTTAAAGCTGTTCTAGATAATAGGATCTAGAAGTTTTTATAGATAGTTTAAATAGACAGAAGACAGACCATATGGTGGTCGAAAATTTGGATATCTAGAGAAACTTTTTGTGGGGATTATTGTAAAAGGCATGTATGTTCAATTGACACTTAATAGCAAAGGCATATGGATGGTTAGACCTTCTTTTTTCTACTCTGTTATTTCATTTTTCATGCTTGAATTTATTATTCAAATTGTGATGCTTTTGGTTCTTGAATGTTAATTTATACAGTGAAGATTTTGCTGTAGAGATAATCTTTCAAGTAATGAGTTCAAGATGATACCCCTGTTTCTTTATAATATATTGAAACTAAGCTTTGTGAAATTGACAAATTGAATATTTCACTTTCTTTTTCTTGAATTGGTTTACTCCATCTATGTACCTACCTATTATTCAACTAATTGTATATGCAATGTTTTAATCTTGATTTTCATGCCATGCTGTAAACTTTACCCAGTTTTCAACCATTATACCAAAACCATATCATCAAACCCTCAAAAACATTTTTCAATAAAATCAATGATGCCCTAGCTTTCCCTTACCAGTCGAGTGCAACTTTAGGGACTAACAGTTACCTTCAACAAATTTTCATTTTTCTCGAAATTTGTGCATATGTTGGTTGAATTTTTTGGTGAGCAACATAGGGGTGATACCAACAACGCCACCAAAT
Organism: Picea mariana; assembly: GCA_032191745.1. NCBI lineage: Eukaryota > Viridiplantae > Streptophyta > Pinopsida > Pinales > Pinaceae > Picea > Picea mariana. The sequence goes on from JASDQU010255960.1 coordinate 6,693, forward strand.
TTCATAGAAAACCGATTTGTAGTTTGAGAGATAATGGTTAGACAAGACTGCTACAAGAAGTCGGTTACATAAATTTGGGTGACAAAATATTTCAACATTAAATTAAGTTAAAATGGATCAATTTTGAAGTCATCAGTTCTTTTGCACGCAGATATGATTTAACTCTTAGGCATGGGGGAGATGTTGGGTCTATATTTTGTCATATTTTTCATCATTTAAACCATTCTTTTCACTGCATCATTTCACACATTTACCACCATTCCCACCATATATCTTCATGAAAACACCATAATATACATCCATATGCTAAAAGTGGTTTGTTATCATTTATTTCCTTTATTTTTAATAAATTAAGAATAATTATGCTTGATTTTACTAATGATGGTTTACACGGAAATTTCCTGCAGTCAAAGAGCGAATGACTTCCAAGGTTGACATATCTACGCAACTCCAGGTGAAATTCCATAACTAGGGTTTTGTTCCTAGACCTATTGACATGCTTGTATGATGTTCAATACATACCCATGTTGATTATCAAGCCTCCAACACTCAGCCAAAGGCCCCATCAACCATATTCCAAGTGGAAATGAGCAGTGATCTTCAAGCATGATTTCTGGAGTGATGAAGACGAATTTGAATATTCCACTGAATGGGTTTTGTGCAAAATGAGCCTAATTAGGTGAATTATGAGCATATTTTCCAAAGAATGCACAATTTGGGAGATCTTGTTTTTTTTTCTAGAAATGAAATGCCCACATTTCATATTGCGTCCAGATTTGCAAAACGCCTAGGAGCAAGGAATCATGCTCAACTAGCTAACAGATTGAGGATCCAACTCATATGATCAGGGAGTCTTATTCTATATGCTAAAAATGAGATCTAAGCTACATTTTATGTAATTAGTTTGAAAAAAAAGAGTGAATGTGGAAGCACTCGAATTTAATCATGAATGTTTAAAAACTAGAGGTAGGGGATATATCGGGGAAGGAGAATGTTTATATTATCATACAAGACATATTGTAACTGTTGTCATTGATGCTTATTACAATGAAGTTCTGATTTTAATCCATGTGTTAGATTCTTTACACAGTCTGAGTTTTTCTAAACAACATATCCTAGGAGGGCCCCTTGGTATGTGTTGTATTTTTTAATAGTTGTTATAGAATTACTTTTCCTGATTTGTCTTCATCTTTTGTATATTTATATAAATTGTTGTAATTTCCTGTAGATTCATGTTTGATGTCATAATTTCCTGTAGGTTAATATATTTCCTTTTAAACAATTTACATATAGTGTTACTCTGAGTATGGTGATTAATAATTTTTTCAGATATTGATGTTAAAGACAACCAGGTAATTGAATGATCTTTCATTTGCTTTTCCATACCAACAGTTATCGCATAAATATATTCAAATTTTAAATTAAGTCTGTAATTCTTTTTTCTTTTCTTATTGGAACATTTCTTTACTACATTGAATAGAATAATTTATTTTTTAGTCAACCTTTTAACTCACATTTAGAAGTACCCTTTTTTGATCTCAGAGCTTAGTTGACTAAAACAGAGTGCATTTACAAGTAAGCACAAAGAGAGTTTACTTGTGATATGAGTCCCTACCAATTAACATTCAAATTTGACTGATTTTGATCAAAATAATTAACTTCTGTTTGTGAGTCTGGCACTTTATTGTTTGTTTTTTAGTAAAAGTATTTAAGTAATTTCAAGATCAATTCTGCACTTACTGTGTCTGTGTTAAGCCCTAAATATTGGCACATACCCCTTAATTGGGGCATATTACATTAGCAATGTTATTTTATTTATGTTGGCTTAGGTCCATTAGTTGTAATTGTACCTCCTAGTCTCCTATATATACCAAGGAGACCTTTTCATTTGGAATCATCTTGTATTTGGAAATTTATGTGGTGTATAAGGAGGTTTCCCCATCTAAGAGACTTATTATCTTAAATTATCTCTTTTTCAAGGCGTTGAGTACTTATTCTGAGGTTTTTTTATGCTATCTTGATATTTGGTTCTTAACATTTGGTATCAGAGCTCAAGGTCTTGGGGTTTCGTTGCTACATCTGAGACACCTTGTAATTTTTGCTATAATTTTTTTTCTATGATGTTTCAGAAAGAAACCCTTAGAGGATATTTAGTAGACAGATCAAGGTACATTGGGTTCAAATTTCATCTCTTGAGTCCTTATACTTTCATAGATATATCCTGTGTAAGATAGGTTTATGGAATCATCCTGAAATTAGTCATCGCGGAATTTTCACTATGAAATTTTTTCTGTAACGTTTTAGACCTTGAAATCTGGAGGATATTCATATAAATTATCAAGGTAGTTGTGATAAATATTTCAATTTCTGTGTCATCCCACTTTTGTAGATACTCCCTATGCAAGATAAGGTATCTGACTAGTCATATTAACTAGTCTCAAACATGTCTTCCGGGTAAAACAATGATATCTTCTTCAGTGAGTATTCAAATTAAGTGAGACTAGTTGCATTGGACAATGGAAATTCTGTAGTATTTCTGGTACAAGTTTTAGAATCAAGTATCAGATATTTTGATCTTGGCACACTTTGCAAGTATGCTCTCCTGGAAGGTAAAAAGGGGAAGTTACCATAACTTCCACTTGGCACATCCAATTTTTATTAGACCTATGGCATTGCAGAGAAGAAATATCAAAGAAATAAAAAAAAGAAATTTTATACCCAGAAGGGCCTAAATTTTGGAGATACAACAGAAGAAAGATCATCTGGCAGAACCATGTCGAAATCAAGGTTTAAAGGTGATACTTGGCTAACATGCCACCAAAAAAGGGAAATTCTACACCAAATAAGCCTCCAAACAATCCTACTTAGACTCTTTATGAAGTTGAAGAAATGCATAGGGACATAAATGATTTAAAAAATAATACAGTAACAAAAGATGAACTACAAGGGATGATGGATGGTTTAAAAAGGGAGATCATGGAAGGATTGAAAAATTTCCTAATAGAGAGGACACCTGAAAGTGAAAATATATCCCATGAAATTCATGACAAGGACACAAGGAAGATGAATCAAGAATGGAGAAACTGCAACTTTGGGTTGAAGACCAACCACTTTCCTAAGATCGATATGAGGAAGTTTGATGGAAAGGACCCAATCACATGGATACTTTAGATGGAGCAATTCTTTGATCTACATGATGTGCCACATACTCAAAAGATACAAATTGCTTCTTTATATTTAGAACCCAATAAATTTGTGTGGTATCGACGAATTTGTTCTCACAAATCATTCATCACTTGGATAATTTTCATGGAAGAAATGATAGCACACTATGAGGATACAAGGAGCAATACATTCTTTAGCCAATTGATAAATCTCAAGCAAAAGGGCTCAGTTGCAGAGCACATTGAGAACTTCGAAAGATTGAATAAAAAGATAACAAATATTACAGATGAGCACCTGATTGATGTGTTAATAGGAACTTAAGGATAACATTCAACATGAGGTTCTCCTTTGGGAACCCAAATCATTGGAGAATTCATTCAGGGTGGCAAGAAATGTTGAAAGTAAAAATATGGATATGGATACTATAAGGACCATTCCTAACATCTATCGAGAGAATAATGTTCCTTCTTCTAAAACACTTCAACCTAAAAGGTTGACACCTCAACAATTAGAGGAAAACAAAGCAAAAGGTTTATGCTTTAATTGTGAAAACAAGTACATTAAGGGACATAAGTGTGGTGAGAAGAAATTAGTCTACATAGATTGTGAAGAGGAAGAAGAACAATTGGATCAATCCTCCCTCCTTAGGAAGCAATGGTCTCCATTGCGTTGAGTTCCCCCATCATATGAGGAATTTTCTGTTGAATTTGGCCCCGTGTGAGCCAATTGCCTTGGTGCAGGAGTTGCCCTGCTTTGACGACTTGATAAAGCTAGATCCTTTGCTGTTGAGTTCCCTTGATATGTGTGTCCACAATTTGATCGTTGGATGCCTATTGTATGCAATCGGGGTTGAGCACTGTTGGTGTCAGCTGCTCTGCTACGTATGAGGTGTCCAATAATGGTGGGAAATAAGGGCGAAGGATATCTACGTTAAACACTAGGTGCATACCAAGGAAAGGAGGAATATTGAGCTCAAAATCATTATCCCCCATAGCCTTGGTGATGGTGTACGACCCATAATGGAGTGGGCGAAGTTTTCGATGGGGTCCTGTAAGGCGTTCTTTCTGCAAGTGAAACCAAACTTTTTCGCCCACCTGAAACTTATGTGGCACCCGATGTTGATCATGGCGCTGCTTTTACTTGTCATTGGACTTCTGTAGGATATCCTGAACTTGTTGGTGAATGTGCTAGATCCACTCAATTATTTGGGTGGCTTTGTCAGCTTCAGTTGGAGCAGGAGATGAGTTGGTTGAGGTGACCGCAAGGGGAAGTGCAACATTTATGGGACCCAATGGTTGGAATCCCAACCCCACCTGAAAGGGGCTGTGGCCAGTTGAGCTATGCAGGGCTTGGTTGTAGCTATGTTGGACATAGGGAAGGATATCATCCCATGTGCGAGGGTGATTTGAATTATACATGCGAAGGATATGCAAAATCATTCGATTGACAACCTCGGTTTGGCCATCTTTCTGGGGGTGGAAGGCTGTGGATTTGGTGAGCTTGGTGTCTAGCAGTGACCAGAGGCTTGAACAGAATGTGTTGAGAAATCGATTGTCCTGATCTGAGACAATGGTTTGTGGGATTCAAAAATGTACCCAGACTCGTTCAAAGAAGAGCTTGGTAGTGGCCTATGCTGTGATTTTCTTCTTGGAGGAAACCATAATCACCATCTTAGAAAAGCGATCAACAACCAAAAAAACACAGTCATTTTGATGTAGACCCCCTACCTCAGCAGGGTCCGTGACCTCCCGATCTCTGGATCGTTCTCCTTCCTGAGCTGAAATAGCTCTTTGGGATCTTTCTCGAACCCTTTGAACGAATCCATAGGTCCTCTTTATTGAAAACCCGCCGTGTGCAAACTTAAGCACTAAGCACGAGATTTCCCCTCCATGTGATCGTTGTCATGATCACAGGCCTTAATCAGGCTCTGATATATGAGTCACCCTTCACTCTCTATCTCCCGGTATCCAAAAGTTTGATTCTTGAAAAGGGGTCTAGCACTTGCTAGCATCTCCCCTATCCTTCTCCATATGACCCTGTCATGTGACCCATGGCCAATCCTTTGGGCACATTGCGTTTTGTGATACCGAGGATCCCGATACCAAGTGCCTCGTTCCTCTGAATCCTGAAAACCTAAAAATAGATAACGGACTTTGGCTCCTTCTTTGCCTTCATCCACGTGACCCTTTCCTGTGACCACGCGCTAACACCAAAAGGTGTTACCGGGTTTCGTCTTTCAGATTTTTTGATTACAAGGAAATCCTTGTTCCTCCAATCCCTAAAACCCAAAATCTAAAATCTCCTGCCCTGGTCAACAGTCTTCCTCCTTTGTGATCTAACGACTCCTATTCCCCCATCAACCAACAGTCTAGATTAAATCCTGGCTTTCTAGCTTTTGAGATTCTTGCGTAGTCTTCACCTCCCAACTCCCAGTGATGAAACTCCCAATGGCTTCTGGATCTCTGCCACGCGTCCTCCACAATGGACAATCCTGATTCTTTCGGGACTTCCCTTTCGGGAATTTGGGGGAGTCTTCACTCTCGAACTCTCGGTGAACAAATCCCTGAAATGTGGATCTCTTGACACGCGTCCTCTGAGATGGACGGTCCTGATTCTTTTGGGACTTTGACAAGTCCTCTCTCTTTTGTTGTTATGAGGGTTAAACTTCACACACCTTCTCCCGGATCCGACGACTATCGGTCCTCGGTGCTCGATCTGATAGTTCAGATCTGATCCCTTGTGCGCTCTTCTCCTGCTGTCTAGACGTAGGCTCCAACGGTCCAGATCTCCTCCTCCGCAACTGATCTAATGGTTGTTGACGCTCCTCCTCCTGAGCTTTGAGAACTTCATGGTCCCACTGTTATCCTTTGTTTGACTTTGCTTGATTCGACGACTATCGGCTATTCGACACTTCCTCCCGAAGGCTCTCCACCATCCGTTTAGATATCTTCTCCTTCGCACTATTTCTGTGTGTCTGGACGTAGATTCAATGATCCAGATTATCTTCTTCTACCAATCCAACGACAGTTATTGCTCCTTCCTGAGCTTGCGCTTCTTCCTTTCCCTTGGAAGATTTCTGATGCTTGAAGGTCTCAGCCTTCGATGCTTCTCTTGCGAGCCTGGTTCCTTTAGGTCTCGTCTGCATTATAGAAACACTTCCCCTCCTGAGATTTTTCAACTCAGAAAACCTTGAAAGGGTTTCTCTATGTGCTTTATCTTCTGAGCTTATGGAATTAGAACAATTCCACTCTCGCACACTCCTAGTGTTTTTGAGATTTCGAATAACTCAGATCTGAAGTGTTTCTTTGAAAAGAAATGCTTCATGCCCTCCTGGCGTTCTTCTACTCAATGCCCTCTTGGCAGAAATTCATAGAATCCTCAGAAATTCTGTCTTCTCCCTGAACTTGACAAAGAGTTCTTCTCATGCACTCGTTGCACTCGCTCGATGCCCACCTAGCAGAGCTTCTACAGAATCTTCAGTGATTCTGTCTTCTCTCTTTTTGTGCCCTCCTCTGCACAGTCTCACCTCCAAGGTGTTCAAAAACCTTGAGGCTTCTCTGTTGAGCCTATGATTCCTCTGGTACGCCCTCTTGGCACGTCTTTGTCTGAATTCCGCAGAACTCAGAAGTGCACTCTTGCACTGGCTTATAGAGTCCTCAATACTCTGTCATGCAACCTCTTGCATGAAGCCACAAAGAACCCCGACTAAAAATCAAAGAAATCACAGACAACAATTTTTGTCTATCCCTGCAAATGTAAATCTAACATACATCTACAACATATATGAGCACACACAGATGACATTCAATTGCATAAAACACACAAAGACTCAAGTGTAGGAAAAACTGCTCTTTGTATTAATAAGAATGCCTGTACAGAGGTTACAAAATATCAGACTGCAACAAAGTCTTAGCTCTCCTCTATTCTCTTCTCTTTGTCCCTGCTAGTTCTATTGAATATAGATACAAAAGATATTTTTACAAAAGGGGGCTCCTCAAGCTCTTCCCTCCATCTCACCTACTCTCATTTATTACATTGAATGGATATTCAATGGTTTTCTAGTCCAAATCGGATCTAGACCTTCAGCCTGCTGTCAGCCATTAAAGGTGACTCTATATACTACATGCACAAAGGCATGGCTTTTGGCTCTACTAGCCTTACAATCATTTAATTCAAATTCAAATTTTGAAAGCGAGAGGGTTGCGCCTCTCTCCTCCATTGAATGTGCGCTTTGATGTGTTGGATGGCTGGTGCTTTGATGACGTGGAGCAATGCTCCTGCATCACATTTCCTTGCCTGGTGGATAGGAGGCCTGACATGTAGTCCATTGAGATGGATTCCCACGGCCTATCAAGAGTATGAAGAGGGGCTTACATGCCTTGTTTCTTAGTGGCCGGTTTGGCAATAACACAAGCAGTGCAGGACCTGATATACTGGTTGACCTCCTGTCGAAGTTTCGGCCAGTAGAAATTTTTTCGTAGCATCGCCACTATCTTTTCGATGCCGAAGTGTCTTGCCACCTTACTATAGTGGGATTTTCAGATCAACTTCGCTCGCTCGCTTGATGGAACACAGATATGGCCCAGACGACACAATAACCCATCCTGAAGATGGAAATTATCAACAACTGCATTAGCACCCAACATTTGGTAGGTGGTGGCGAAGTCTGATTCTATCTCATGGAGTTGGGGCCATCCAGAGGTCTCATGGCCATAGGAGTATAACACCATGGTGAGTGCCACAACTAGCGGTCTGCTGAGGAAATCAGTGACACGATTGGTGCTTCCTATTTTATACTTGATGTTGAGGTGGAATTGCTACAAGTATGTGGACCACTTTTGATGGTGATCATTTTGCAATTTTCCTTGTGTCTGCTTAAATTGCAGTGGCTTGTGATTAGTGTGGATGACTGTCTCCTTCCCAAGAATGTAATTTCTCCACTGGCGGCAGACTTTCACAATAGAGTACATTTCTTTGTCATAAGTAGGGTACTTACGGACAACATCCGATAGTGTCTCACTATGATAGGCCACGGGGTGGCCGTGCTGAGTGAGAACGACGCCCACTGCATAATCTGAAGCATCTGTCTCGATCTCAAAGGGTTGATGTAGGTCTGGTAGTGAAAGTACTAGGGATGAGCACAAGCGCTGCTTCAAATCGTCGAACGCTTGTTGTTGGGACCGGCCCCNGAAGATGGAAATTATTGACAACTGCCTTTGCACCCAACATTTGGTAGGTGGTGGAGAAGTCTGGGTCTGTCTCATAGAGTTGGGGCCATCCAAAGGTCTCGTGGTTGTACGAGTCTAGCACTGTGGTGAGTGTCATGACTGGTGGTCTGCTGAGGCAATCAACGACATGGTTGATGCTTCATGTTTTATACTTGGTGTTGAGGTGGAATTGTTGCATGTATGTGGACCAATTTTGATGGTGGTCATTCTGCAATTTTCCCTATGTCTGCATGAACTGCAGTGGCTTATGATCATTGTGGATGACTGTCTCCCTCTCAAGAATGTAATGTCTCCACTGGTGGTAGGTTTTCACAATGGAGTACATTTCTTTGTCATAAGTAGGGTACTTACGGACAACATCTGATAGTGTCGCACTATGATAGGCCACGGGGTGTCCGTGCTGCGTGAGAACGACACACACAACATAGTCTAAAGCATCAGTCTCAATCTCAAAGGGTTGTTGCAGGTCTGGTAGTGAAAGTACTGGGGCTGACCACAAACATTGCTTCAAATCATCAAATGCTTGTTGTTGGGGCTAGACCCACTAAAATTTCACCTTACCACCACCCCTGGTTATTTGGCCGAGGGCCCATGCAATATGGGAGAATCCCAACACAAACCTGTGGTAGAAATTGGCAAGGCCCAAGAAGCTCCCAAGCTCAGTGAGTGTGGTTGGGGCTGGCCAATCACGAATGACTTGGATCTTGGATGGATCCACATGTACGCCATGTTGATCAATGATGTAGCCTAGGTAATGGACCGTCCATGCCAAAGGAGATTTTTCCAGGTTGGCATATAGCTTGTGCTTCCGCAGGGTGTGCAGAACCTACTGAAAATGTTGCAAGTGTTCGGCCCAAGTCTTGCTATAAATGAGAATGTCATCAAGA
>JASDQU010255961.1:0-16004 GCA_032191745.1 Picea mariana
TATTCTCGGTGGCTATACCCTTGTTATCAATACAATTATGGATCCGCAGTGTATTCTGTGGCGGCCATATCCTACTGAGTCTTGAGTCATCCAAGCATAGGTATGCCTGCCTTGGGTTTTGAAACATGTCATGATATTTGTTGGATGTTTGTGTGCAGCTTTCGTCAGGTTCTCCGAGTCTATACCCTTGCTTGAACGTCTACAAAGAATTTCAGTCATCAGTTCACATCTTCTGACTTCATACTTTGGGGGGCATTCTATTACACGTCAAAATTGTTCAGATGGATAAGTGTCGCATTGTCCCTATCAACTGTCGTAAGTGTCGCATCTTCCCTATCAACTTTCGCAAGTGTCGCAAGTTGATCACCGGTGTCGCAAATGAAGTTCAAACATGATACAGTGATAACGACACTAAGGAGGCACTTATGACACCTCATATGACTGATTTGAAGATCAAGAACTGATCCACTGGAATCAAATAGCTCTTGACACCTGAAAGAGGCCCTGAAACACTGATTTGGAGGGGGAGCGCTCCCCTACTATAGCTGCAGAAGCGCTGGCGCTCCTCTGCTATGATTCAAGGAGTGTTATAACGCCCCTTAGGCCCTTCTGGAGGAGCGCTGCTCACCTTAAGGGCGCTGGCRCTTTTCCAAGGCACAACAAGAGCGCTACAACGCTCTGATACCCCTTTTGGAGGAGCGCTCCCTAATCTGGGTCAATTGTTAGCCCGTTGAGAAGAATAAGGAGAGGAACATTCGAGATTAGGAGGCTGTTGTGCTCGAATTCTTGTTCTCATCAACAGATCCCTGATCCATGGAGAAGGTTCCCAACTGGTTCTAAACATATCTCAGGAGGTTAGGCCCTTCCTAACCTATATAAACAGGCTCTATGATGGTGAAAAGGGGGGAAGAATTGGATAGGTGAAACTTATGATCTTGGAGGAAACTTACAGTCAGCCAAAGGAGATTGATCAGTGAAGTTGCTGTTATCCAGGTTGTGGACCTCTCAGGCAAGGGTTAGATGAAGAGGACTTGATGAATCTGCCGCATTCGCATCTACGATTGTGAGTACCGCTGTTGTTACTATCATTAATATGACACGCTTGGCCTGTTTCTTTCTAGTTTGTGTCTGATGTTACATGAACTTATCATTTCGTGATAGATCTGTTTTCAAGCTAATGTCAATAGAGTAGGAAGTGGTCGTATCTTGTTTTATCCATAGCTCTCAACGAGGAGCAAAGGTTTGGAGCGCAACTCGGAGCGTGCAGGGACAAACGTCGATTAAAAGGTACTTCTGTCATCCTCCCTTCTCATGCATTAGTTTAGATAGATTTGAAAGGAAGTCAGTGTCCATGATAAGCATTTTTCTGTCTAGGGTTAAGGTCAATCTCTAGAGGTCGATCTACTTGTCCGCAGTCAGATTTTCCTACAACAGGGATTACTAGGGAAAGTATAGTGCCAGGGATGATGCATTCATCAGATTTCGTATGAAGACACTTAGCTTGTTCTGTCACTTGCTTGTAGATGAGTAGGATCTTATGTGGGCAACAGATGATTGAATACCCAGGTGATATATCATGAGGTGTCGGTTCAAAACCACAACAGTGAAAATCATAGTTTGAACAAATTAGTGAAACAAAGTCAAGAACCCTATCTTATGTGCCTCTAATATGCTATCTTTTTCTCTTCAATCTTCTTCAATATTGTGCCACTGAATTGAATTAAATTGAGATCTGGTTTGTGTTATTCTAATTCAGGTGGTGTATTTTTCATAAAGGATTCATTCAAGACTCTTCTCTAGTCTGGTCAAACTGTAGAGGAGGAAGAGAGACCATATAGGGAAACTGTTATTATTTGGGAAGAAACCCTACTTCTTCTTCTAAGGGATCTAGAAATAGAAAGCATCATGTAGGAGGATTTTAGGGAATACATCCAGAATGTTGAGCTTGCAAAACAATCAGTTATTGCAACTGAAAACAACTTGCAGATATCTTCTTTATGAGCTCCAATTAATATGGGACGAAACGGGGGATTTGGATTAGGAAAGAGATAAAATGTTGCTCCAACTTAAACAAGAATGCTTGGATGTCTACATATGGAAAGTAGTGTTGGGTTTCAATTTTGATCTTTTCACCATGCCCTTTCACCTCCATTTTTTCCTTACAAACCTTCATTTTTTCTTATGTCCATCCATTCTCATTGTATAATGTGCACAAATAAGGTATAAGCTGTCTTTTGGAAAGAAACTCTTAAGTTTTCCTTGTAAATGATAATTAAAGCTAATTTTTCAATTTACTACCTGCAAATTAGTAATTACAAGAATTAATGGTATTTTTGAGTGACTACAGGAATTGGTGGTTCAGGTACTTTCCCTCAGTCTTAAGGAGAAAATCCAATTGGAGTTTTTTCCTAGAAGCCTCGAGATGAATAATTAACCGTTTTTCTATCGTTTTAGTGTATGGAGCCCCATGGTCAACACTCGGTCAACATCAACAACATTACAGGAATTTTGCAGGCATTACATGAAAATATGCAAACTATTAAGAAAATATAACATTCAAACGTCATAAATAAGGGAACAATTAGTCAAAAACTTGAGGATTATCTTATTAGACAATCAAGGAACCAACTCAGAAGATCAAGGAACAACCATGTCCAATGCTGCAATGGAGATCTGATCCATTTTTCCTGTAATCAGTTCTGAAAAATAGAGTTTTCAGGCAGTGATACTCAGAGGCGATTTATGGAGCGATGAGGGTGAATCGGCAAATTCCATGACATGGGTGTTGTGCATAATAGGTCCATTTAGGTGACACATGAGACATAATCCCAAAAAAGTGCATGGCGTATGTTGTACGAGCGGATCTTCAAAACAAAGCTGCCCAKATTTTCATGTAGTGACTGATTTACAATTTTCTTAATATGTAAAACTCAACTTGGATCTGATGGATCGGTTCTAGGATTTGGGAATTAGTTATTGAATATTTTGTATAAATAATCCTCAAAGAACAGTAAGGGGGTATCAATCAGGTTATGGAGAATGTTATTATGAACYTTAATACATTTTGTAATTGTTGAATTTCCTTGAAATTAATACAAATGAAGTTCTAAGTTATCTCATGCGTTGAAGTCCTTTACATGTTATGAGTTTCATTGACAACATGTCTAGGAGGCCCCCCTAGTATATGTTGTACTTATTTTACTTCTGAGCAGTGTGTTCGAAGTACTTCCTCTTAATTTCTTTTATGTTTGTTCTTATTTTTCATCTACTGTAATTTCTTGTAGAAGCATAATTCTAGATTGTAGACATTGTTGCTTTATGTATGGTGAGTAATTTTTTAGGATGAGGATGTAAAGATAATCAAACATTTGAATTCTCTTCCATCTAGTGTGCTATACCAATGGTTCTCAGAAAATATACTTGAAGAATAAACAAAGTCTGTAGGTTTCCTTGTTTGCATATTTCATTTCATAATTTCAAGTTTATCTTTGGCTATCCTTTCATTCATATTTAGGAAGATTCCTTTATGATTCCATAAGTTTAGTTGACCAAGACAGAGTGTGCTTTTGAGCAAGCACCTAGAGCGACTTCTTACAATCTAGTCCCTAACATTTGATGGTCAAGTTTGAGTGACTATGATCATAGGAATTGATTTATGATTTTGAGTTTGGCATTTCAATGCTTTGATTTTAGTAGGATTTCTTAGGAAATTTCAAGAGTAGTTCTACACATTGTTCTTGTGTCTCATAAGTTTACTTACTCATATTGATAATAAATGTTGAGGAATCTATACCACTAGATTATCCCAACAAGTAGATCAATCAAATTGAGCACGAGCTCAGATTTACCAAGCCATTATTACTTTGCAATTATTTATCCTTCAAATATTTTCTATTATTCACAAGAAATTTGTGTCTTGGATGTTGCATTATGTGTCGTCATAAAATCAATAGATGATTCCATCCAACTGTACACAAATAGGTCTTGCACCAAAAAATAAATATCATTGTTGAATCAGTCATCAAGGTTGCGCCTAGTATGGTGGTGAGGGAAGCTAACAAAGGAACACATTGAGTTCTATGTTAGTAAATCATATCAGATTCCCTTGATGCGAAGAGCACCCATACCATTTTCGAAGCCGAGTACACTGAGAATAATCATGATAAATTCTTGTATGAATTAGCCCTTGACTTTCAATGATCAATGGATATTATTGCTAGTGTTGAACATGCTCTTTGTGAATCATCTAGCCATTTGGAACTCTTCTAAATGTACATTTGTTTCATTGTATTTCACTTCATTTTCAACTTCAGAATATCTATTGCAAGATGTATAAAGCACCAACAATTGTAGTTTCTACAATTGGGAGGCAAAGCTCTCGTATACATAATGCTAGTTGATTCGTTTCAAACTCTTGAATAATTTCATGGAGCCGTTTGTGGGGGATGACATTGGGAGGGGCATTCGAAAGGGGGTTTTCAATGCAGAAGGGTATATTCCAGTATCATAGGTTCAAATTCTCATCTTCATTCCCGACCACGAACAAGGTTGACTAGAGAGAGGAAATTGGCCATTAAGGAATCTATAGGCCATGGTTTTCAGAGTAACTCTTGTATTCAAGAGTAATGTCAATTTAATTGAGTAATTCCATTGATGGAATGATTGAGCAATGGTAGATATGATCAGAGGGAGAAGAAACACCTAGGTCGAAAAACCCTAGGCATGTAACAATGTCATAGATGAAGGGTGTGAATGATGTTGAGGAAGGTAGACTAACACAAACTGACAGACTAGCAAGCAAAGAGACATTTCTATACGTGGGAATAAAAAATCCCAAGGGAATAAACGATACAGAGGAATTTCTACCCAAGGAAGACTGGTGGGATTAAACTAGGATGTTATGCATAACTACCATAGCTTAATTCAGGCCTTAAGAACTATAGGAACTTTGATACCACTGTTGGAATACACATGAATGAAGATCAATGTGATATACATTTTATTAATATGATAAACATATAAACACATGATCTATGAACTTTGGATTCATCTTCCAAAAGGTCTCTTGGACTCTCGATGACAGTCCTTATTCACTTGTGACTTTTCATATTCCTTCTCAAGTGAATAATAAAAAATACCATAACCCTAAATGATTATGTTTCCAATAGTTAACTATTAAAAAATTATATTTAACTGTGATCTTTTGAAAAACTATGGACATGACCATGTAATCATTAAAAAACAAAACAAAATTAAAAAAAAAAATAGAACAATAAACACACCACATATGAACACAATATATAGAGTGGGAGACTTTGAAGGAGAATAAAACTCACTATGAATTTTTTTTCAATAGTATTCAAAAATCCAATAGTCCAGGTGATCTAACCCCAATAATGATTCTGAAATATCCCTGATCCCGCTGATCAGGATATCTACTACAGATCTAGTGTTCTGTCTCATGGATCTGATACATTGGGGGTTTCTGAATGCATTTTATCTTCAGATCTGATACTCTGGGGGTTTCTGGATGTGTTTTAGTTATGTGCTTGAGATGTTTTGTGGTTGTTGCATGTCGATGTTATATGTTATGGTTTAAACAATATATATATGATGCATGTGGAAATAAGGAACATCAACTGCCCAATAATATGTATTATGATATTCAAGCATGGAAATACAATGAAATACTGGAAATATAGAAGATAGTCTTCAGTTAGATCCCATGGATTGTCACTCGAATACAAGAAAATAACATAAAATACCCATGATCAGAAGATGAAGGCAGATCTGATGCATGCATGGATAGATCGAAAAAATCGATGGTTCCAGAGAAGCACAGTAACTGCTACAAACTGGAAAACTCGTCTGGAAGGTTATACCCCTCAGAATGAGCTGGAAACTATCCCAATAGAAGTTCCCTGGCCTCTAGAATGATACTGGTGACTGTCGAATGACAAATCTAGCCTCTGATGCTCCAGATCTCGTCCCCTGGGGGTCTGCGCACCTCCTGGCTCTCTGGATGTGCCCCACGCCCCAAATGATTCCACCAATAGAATCGGTTTCTATAGGACTCAAAACGATCGCCTCACCAAGTGCGGAACTGGGTCAGAAGGGTTTCCCCAGATCCTCTTTGATGCTCCGTCTATAACCCCAACTGTCCTTCCAAAAGAGTTGTGCCCTAAATGGTTGAATGATGCGCTCTGAAGGATTCCACCATTTGAATCTAATGAAAGGTGACTCAATATATGTGCCCTGGATGGATCTCAACTGGGTCGAAAGGAAATTGCAATCTKAGATTTGATCTCGTGCAGCTACACAAACCCTCTATCTGACTTGCGCCCCCACTAGCTGAGATGCGCAACACTGATAACTGGATACTASTGAATAACACGGTGAATACCTGGATGGTATCTCCGATGGGATAGGGTGTGTCTCTCAACATTGAAACCTATCAATGGTGGTGGTTTCCTCAAGAAATCCACAAAATAGTAGAAGTCGAATCTCTTCCTCCTCTGGGAACTCTCAACATCAAATCATAACTGATCCAGATTATTTTCGGCACAAAATGAGAGCGGAGATATAATAAAGAAATGCACAGCGATATCACAGATATTCAATAATATAGCAAAAATGTATCAGAGATGTAACCATAAACACATATATACAGTAATACACGATTTCTATTAATGAAATAAATGTACAGAGACTGTAAAAATACAAAGTGAAAGACTCATTAGAATGGTGGCAACTTATCTCTGAGAAGAGATGTGACGACTACTCCCATTCACAAGAATATGATTACAATGAGGCTCTAAAGGAATTTTTACAATAAACAAGAATGCCAAAAACCCTAGACATCCAAAAACCTAACCCTAGGAGATGAAGCGCCCAAAGACATGTGGGCCCTGTTTGGGTAAGTTAGTACATCAACTTCTTGGGGTCGTAACTTTTGCATACGATCACCCTTTTAGGCGCATGATATCCCATTGGAAAGGTAACGTCAAGGAGATTCATTTTGGAGGAAATATTGAAGGAACTTCCATATTTCTCCCCATTTTCCTAAAAACATTGTTTAAGGCCTCAAAATGGCCCCAGAAGTTAAAAACTGCTAAAAATAGTAAATTACCAAAATTGCCATAAAACTGTTTTTGAGCCAGTTGGAAAAGGTGGGTGACCACTGATATCCACCTGGATCAATCCTCCCTCTTTAGTAAGCAATGGTATCCATTGCGTTGAGTGCCCAGGGGAGAGGAAAAAACGTTTCTTGAATCTGAATCTTGGTGAGCTGCTTGCCTTGCTGGAGACATCGCGCTGCTCAGTTTTTGGAATTCTGTCACGAACCTATTGATGTTGAGGTTGTTCAACAAGTCGAGCTACACAAGAGGATGGTGTGCATAAGGAATCTTTGCGCTTTGCTACAACCTTGTCGATCTGCTTCTGTTGGGTAGAAGGTGCTTGGGGCGAGGTTATAGTGGCTGCAGTGTCCTTTTGTTCCCCTTTTGAACAAATTGTGAAGAAGTTGAATTTTACAGTATGAGATACTACCTTGCGACACTGTTTAGGTGGAACAATAGTCGGAACTACCTCTGGTATTCTGGAGAGATGAACCCCTAGAGAAACAATGACATTGCGGGGTCGAGACTCATAAACAACATGGCGTCTCCACATATATGGCTGGCCCAAGAGAAAATCATAGACATCCAGTGGGGAAACATCACGTAATACCTCATCCTTGAAGGATTAGATGCCATATAACAATCGACACTGCTGGCTAACACAAAGATCTCATCCTTGGCAAAGCCACCCAATGTTGTATGGTTGCGGGTGTGGTGTTGTCGACAATCCCAACTATTTGACGACCTCTGCTGAGATGAGGTTCTTCTAGCTTCCGCTATCAACAATAAAATGTAGTGAGGTCCCCTTCAACCACATTTGTGAATGAAAAAGGCGCTCCCCCTCTTCAGGATATGTTGGTTCTTTGGTTGAATCGCTGTGATCGCGACAATAGCAGTGGGGTCTACGTCAATGATCTATCCTTTACTGGTGTTTTCATAATCATATTCTGAATCAGGGTTCGTCTCCTTATCTTTGATCTCGGCCACCAATAACTGTTTTGAGCGACATTCATCGGTGTTGTGCCAGGGGATTTTGTGGAAATCACACCATTTTTCGATGTCCTTCTTTGTCTTCCCATGACCCTTCTTTTCCTGTGGCTTGGACTAGTTTTTGGGAGACTGTTTGTTAGGGTCGTCTTTGTCATACTTTGGTTGTTGCGGATTTGCAAACCCAAACTCTCGTTTGTTCTGGTGCTTAAATTTCTGCTCGATTTTAACAACATATTGATAAGCAGCAGCGAGTGATGAGATGTGCAGAAAATCCATTTCAGTTTTGATGTATCTATGTAGAGCCCCACAGTATTTTAGAACCAAATGTCGTTCAGATTCTTTGATACCCAGCTTGGTGCACAAGATATGGAAGGTATTGTTGAACTTTGGAACTTCTTGGCCCTTCTCTTGTCGGAGTGTGGTCCATATCATGTACTGGCCCTCATAGTTTCCAATGGGGTAATATTGTTCCTTTACCGCATCCACAAAAAAATCCCAAGTGGGCTCGACCCCATATATTCCAGAATCCTCTGTGGAAATTTGCTCTCGGTAAGTTTCCCACCAATTTTTTACATGGGGGAGAGCTTTAAGGAGTGCGAAGGTGATATTTTCCTTGTTGGAAAAATGGTGAACAAATAAATAACCGTTTAGCAGATTTAACCATTTGTCTAGGGCATCCACATCTATCTGACCTTCAAAGATGGGAATATCAAAATTAAGTTGTACCTTGAAAGGAGAGGTGCTTCCAAAGTGGTTGTTTGATGAAGATGCACATGTTGCTATCGGCAGGCGTTGAAGGACGTGTGAAAAATTCTCCATCATTTTGTCCCTCTGTCGCGTGAGAGCTTGCTCAAGCAATAGATTTATAGGATCGTTTGCTCCGTCATTTTTCATTTCTTTTTCCATGGAGGGTTTCTTGGGCGTGCGAGAGCGATTTTATTCAAGAGAGACAAGCTCGAGACACAACTTTATATACTTGAACCTCGTCGGGGAGATGCACTGAAAAAACGATTAAGAGTAGCCTGCTCTGATACCACCGATCCAGATTATTTTTGGCACAAAATGAGAGGGGAGATATAATAAATAAATGCACAGAGATATCATAGATATTCAATAATATAACATAAATGTACCATAGATGCAACCATAAACACAGATATACATTAATACACAATTTCTATTAATGAAAGAAATGTACAGAGACTGTAAAAATACAGAGTGAAAGACTCGCTAGAATGGTGGCAACTTATCTTTGAGAAGAGATGTGACGACTACTCGCATTCGCAAGAAGATGATTACATTGAGGCTCTGAAGGCCTTTTTACAATAAACAGGAATTCCAAGAACCCTAGACATCAAAAAACCTAACCCTAGGAGATGAAGCGCCAAAAGTCATGTGGGCCCCGTTTGGGTAAGTTAGTACACCAACTTCCCAGGGTTGTAACTTTTGCATACGATCTCTGTTTTAGGCGCATGACAACCTGTTGGAAAGGTAACATCAAGGAGATTCATTTTGGAGGAAATATCGAAGGAACTTCCATATTTCTCCCCGTTTTCCCCAAAACATGGTTTAGGGCCTCAAAATGGCCCCTGAAGTTAAAAACTGCTAAAAATAGTAAATTACCAAAATTGCCAGAAAACTGTTTTGAGCCAGTTGGAAAAGGTGGGTGGCCACTGATATCCACCTGGATTAATAACAATGCATAATGAGGAATTAGGTTGAATTCCTCCCTTTATACTCTTCTCGATATAATTCACCATTGACCTCACTTAAGCTAGGCACTTTTCCTCCTAAGGTGAATAATTAATTAATTAAGTCCCCCCNTATCCACCTGGATTAATAACAATGCATAATGAGGAATTAGGTTGAATTCCTCCCTTTATACTCTTCCCGATATAATTCACCATTGACCTCACTTAAGCTAGGCACTTTTCCTCCTAAGGTGAATAATTAATTAATTAAGTCCCCCCTTTAGCACCTTTTCGTTCTAATTCTTCGTTGACTTAGTCTTAAGTGACTTTTCCTATGATTTTTGGCTTAATTCATTGTTTAGCCACCAAATCACCCTTATTTCTTCCTTTTGTTCCCTATTTGTGCCTGACTATAGTCTATGGGAACACATAGACTACTAAGTCACTCCTTGCTGGCCTACTCTTGGGAACGAGACATCACAGTCCTCCCTTCCCAAGATTTCTTGTCCTCAAGAAACATCAATCTTGTATGTTGTAAAATATTCTCCCCCTCCCATGTGGCATCCTCCACTGGAAGACCCCTCCATCTAAACAAGCACTCCCTAATGACCTTGCTCCTCAACCTGCACTCTCTCTGCTCTAGTACCTCCTCCGACACTAGCTCTAACTAGCCCTCCTCATCCAAGGGTGGAAACTCCTCTGAAATACTAATCTGTTGTCCCATGGCCTTTTTAAGGCAAGAGACGTGAAACATGTTATGAATCTTTCTACCCTCCAGTAGCTCTAGCTCGTATGCCACCTTGCCTATCCTCTTGATGACTCTGTATGGCCCACAAAACTTTGGCTTTAGCTTCTCTTCTCTGTTCCTCTTCAAGGAGGATTGTCTGTATGGATGTAATTGCAGAAAAACCAAATCCCCTACCTCGAAACTACGCTCGACTCTGTGTCGGTCTACATAGATCTTATGTTGGTTCTGAGCCATCTGCAAGTTCTCCCTCACTGCCTGTAGAATCCTCTGACTCTCCTCCACCCAATCTTTGGCCCCTGAGACCCTGTTGTCCACAAACACAGTCTCCATAAAGGAGGGTGCATCGTATCTGTACAATTCCTTGAACGGTGACATCCCAATAGACATATGGTAAGTTTTGTTGTAGCAATACTCACCCATGTGTAACCGTCTCACCCATGTGTGTTTCTGCCCTCCCACATAGTTCCTCANCGACTCTGTGTCGGTCTACATAGATCTTATGTTGGTTCTGAGCCATCTGCAAGTTCTCCCTCACTGCCTGTAGAATCCTCTGACTCTCCTCCACCCAATCTTTGGCCCCTGAGACCCTGTTGTCCACAAACACAGTCTCCACAAAGGAGGGTGCATCGTATCTGTACAATTCCTTGAACGGTGACATCCCAATAGACATATGGTAAGTTTTGTTGTAGCAATACTCACCCATGTGTAACCGTCTCACCCATGTGTGTTTCTGCCCTCCCACATAGTTCCTCAGATACCCCTCCACCCATTTGTTAACGATCTTGGTCTGTCCATCTGTCTGTGGGTGGTAGCTGGTACTCGTAGCTAGCTTTGTGCCTGTCAACCTGAAAAGATCCGGCCAAAATGTGTTGATGAAGCGCCCATCGCTATCACTGACTATCTGTGTGGGTAAACCATGCAACCAGAATACCTCCCTAAAAAACAACTATGCTACCTATATGGCCTTGTAGTTCATGGGTATGGAAAATAAATGTGCAAATTTGGTCAGCCTGTCGACCACCACAAATATACAGTCCCTTCCCTACACTCGAGGAAGGCCTGTAATGAAATCCATAGAAATGCTCTCCCATTTCTGCTCTGGAATGGGTAGAGGTTGTAGCAACCCTGCGGGGTGTGTCTGCTCGAACTTGTTCTTCTAACAAGTTGTGCACTCCCGGATGTGTTTCAACACATCATCCTTGAGACCCTTCCATGAGAATCTATCCCCGATTTGCCTATATGTTTCGAAGTACCCTTGATGCCCTGTTGTAGGCGAATCATGACACACCTTCAGAATTTTCCCCTTTGGGGTAGATTCTGGAACCAGGTAGATCCGATCCTTGTAGAAAATGACGTCATCAAGAGCCTGGTATCTATCATCAATCACATGTCCATCCATCACCTCACAAGAAATTATTTTTTTGGAGTACTCTACCAACAAATTAGGTTTCCAATCTATACAAATGTCCATCATCGAACATCATGTTGGCCTCCTAGACAAGGCATATGCTATGATATTCCTTTTCCCCTTGACATACTCAATGTCAAAGTCAAAGGCTTGGATATTTGAGACCCACTTTTGTTGTCTCTCGCTGAGGTCTTTCTGATCTAGGAAATACTTGAGACTGTTATGATCAGTCTTCACTACAAATCTATTGCCTACCAGATACTGCCTGAATTTGGTCAAGGAATGCATGATCGCTAGCATTTCCTTGCAATAATTAGGATAGAGTCTCTCTGAATCGTTGATATTCCTATTCTCAAACAAAATGGGGTGCCCCCCCTGCATCAAAACTGCTCCAATCCCCACCCCTGATGCGTCACACTCTAAGACAAACGACTGTGAGAAGTCTGGAAGGGCTAGAACAGGGCATGTGCTCATAACCTCCTTCATTTTGTCAAATGTCTGTTGTGACTCCTTTGTCCAATGAAACACACCCTTATTGGTCAAGTCTGTGAGTGGTGCTCCCAACTGTGAAAATCCCTTGAAGAACCGCCTGTAGTAACTGCATAACCCAGAGAATCATCTTAGCTCTGTGAGGTTCTTGGGTGTTGGATAATCCAAAATGGCCCCAATCATTTCCTGATGAATCTGTACTCCCTTCTCATTGATGATATGCCCTAAGTACAATAGTTCTCTCATGCGAAATTCACATTTGGACTCCCTGGCATATAATGACTGTGCTTGCATAATATCGAAGACCTCCCCCAAATGTGCCAGATGCTCATCCCATGTCTTGATGTAGATTAGTATATCATCGAAGAATACCAGAAGGTACTTCCTCAACTTTCCTCTAAAGATATGGTTCATGCAAGACTAAAAAGTGGTTGGTGCATTGGTCAATCCAAATGGCACGACCAAGAACTCAAAGTGTTCGAAATGGAATCAGAATGTTGTCTTCTTAATGTCCTTCTCCCTGATGCTGATCTGATGGTATCCTGACCCTAGATCAATCTTAGTGAAGAAACCTGCCCCATGTAACTCGTCCATCATCTCATCTATATGTGGGATGGGGTATCGATTCTTGATCGTTTTCTTGTTGAGCACTCTGTAATCGATGCATATCCATAACGTGTCATCCTTCTTCAGTACCAGAATGACTGAAGATGAAAAAGGACTCATGTTGGGCCTGATGTGCCCCATTGCAAGCAATTCTTTGATTTCTTTCTCAATCTTGTCCTTGAATTTCTTGGGGTGCCTATAGGGCATTGTGATCACTAGTGTAGCCCCTTCCTCTAACTCAATCGTGTGATCAAATCCCCTGTCGGGCAATCTCCTTGGTGGTATCAGACCAAATACTAGCTCATATTGACCCATAATCTCTCTGATATATGGGTGGTAATGCTCCCTACCCTCTGAATCCTTCCGCATGGTGATCAAACACTCTGCTACGTAAGCCACATCATTGTGATGAAAGATTTGTTCCATCCTCTTTGTCGATACGGCACAAGGTGCCCTAGTAGACATGCCTCTCAGCACAACTCTCGATCCATTGGCATCTCTTAAGATCATGGTCAATGTCTGATAGTTAAACCCGATCTCCCCCAATGAATATAACCACTGTACCCCCAACATGACATTTGTATATGATAGATCAACTACATAGAAGGTGTCTGTCAAGGTGTAGTTGTCTAGTTTGACCTCTAGGTCTAGGATCATGTCCAAACATGTCATCGTGTATCCATCTTCCACTGCTATGTGGAATCCCTCAAAATCCTCAGTGCGTAACCCCCTCCTGGCTACGAAGGACGCATCTATGAAGTTGTGGGTGGCCCCACCATCAACTAAGGCTGTCATGCATTGCCCCTGTACAAGGCCCTTGAGCCTAAGAGTGTTGTACATGGGTTCTTCTGAAAGGGTGGCTATGGTTCCTCCCTTCACCTCTCTACGAGGTTTTGTCTCCTCCTCGTCCTGTGCCCCTGCCGGTATCTGAGGTTTCTTCGGTTGATGCTCTGGCTCCTGAGTGGTCTCATCATCTGAATCACTATCTGCCCGTGCCCCAATATCCTCATCCTCCTCCTCATTGCCTAATTCCACTTCAATGTAGTGGAGTTGTCTCTTTCCTAGGCATCTATTCCCTGGGATCCAAGGGTCTCTGCAAGAGAAGCAAAGCTTCTTCCTCATCAACTCTCGTCTCATATCATCATCTACCTTGGGCTTACCCTTCCATTCCCTTTGAGGATTCTTTTGATCCTTGTCTCTCTGTGGTAAAAAGGGTTTGGTAAAGGGTTTATTTTTTGGCACGAAGTCCACCAAATCTCTAGTACGTCGGATGGCATCATGCAAGGTGTGAGGCCGGTATGCCTTCACCCATCCTCTCAAGGGTTCTGTGAGCCCTTCTATGAATAACATGATCATTTGGGGCTCAGATATATCTGTCACTGCCACTGCTACCCTCTGAAACTCTGAGATGAATTTTTCTGCTATGCCAGTTTGTCTCAACTGGGCTAGATCTCTAAATCCCTCCTGTCAAATCTATCCATGAGTCTCTTTGTGAACTCTCTGTAGGAGGTGATGCGACTATGGCCCAATGTCACCAATCCATGATACCACCACTCATGTGCCTCACCCTCCAAGTGTAAGGTAGCGAAAATGATGGCTTCTGACTCAGTCATCTCATTGATCTTGTAGTAGGTGTCTAGCTTCTGTATCCAAGCTCTTGCGGTGCATTTGGATGATCCGTCGAAAGAAGGTATGGTGAGTTTACCAACTTTTAGGATGAAGTTAATGTTATTCCCCTACTATTGTTGTGACCCTCCTCTCTATGGCTCTCTAGGGCGGTTCCTGATTCTGAGTCCACAATACTCGACTAAGGTCATATCCTGATGGAAGTCACGGCCCAATGTTGCATACTCCCTCTGATACTCTGCAATGTCCTCTGCGTGAGTGGGTGGTCTCTGTGCTATCGACATCTGTGCTACTACTCGGGGTGCCCTCTGGATACTGGGAAATAAAGGTTGGGGAATCCTACTCGCAAAGGTGTATGTGTGAGTGGGTGATTGGGGTCTACTGCCTGCCCCTGAGCTCCCCTATGCTACATGTGGAGCTTGTGTGCTCGGGATGCCCACCATAGCCAATGTATCAGCCACATGAGCCAAGGACCGAGACATGGTTCGCTGACTGACCAACATATCACTGATAACCTGCATGAAGGCGACCTATGGTTCCATGGGGGCCTTACCATTTCCCTTTGGTTGCTCATATCTGTCTCCTAGCCTCCTTTCTGCCTCTCACTTAGCCTCATGCTCTACCCTTCTCTCTTCTTCTTTGTGTGCCTCTTCCTCTTCCTCTTCCCTTGAACTGAGAAGGGAAGGAGGAAAGTCAGGCCTAGGCACTCTTTCCTTGCACCTGTTGTAAGTGACATATTCGTCACCTACGTGCTCAAGGCCATCTGGGTCTTCTGTTGTACTCATCGTCTTTAGTCACAGGCTAGCAGGACTAAAGCTCTGATACCACTGAAATATCCTTGATCCCGCTGATCAGGATATCTACTATGGATCTAGTGTTCTGTCTCACAGATCTGATACACTGGAGGTTTTTGAATGTGTTTTATCTTTAAATCTGATACTCTGGGGGTTTCTAGATGCATTTTAGTTAAGTGATTGAGAGGTTTTGTGGTTGTTGCATGTGCATGTTATATGTTATGGTTTAAAAAGTATATATATGATGTGTGTAGAAATAAGGAACATCAATCGCCCAATAATATGTATTATGAGATTCTATAAATGTGTTGAACCGGCACAGAATAGATCTAGCTAAACAATGATACACACATTTGCAGAGAGAATTAGAAAAAGAAGAAGGAGAGAAAGAATGGAAATAATTCTCATTAACCGTTTTCCACACTCAAAGAGTGAATAATTTACAATATATATAGGATAAATGAGTAACTAATGAGCCATAGTGATGGCCTAGATTGATCTGGACACACACCAACATTTACAAGAGTAAATTTC
>JASDQU010255966.1:16072-29553 GCA_032191745.1 Picea mariana
TATATTCTTTGCATGTGTGTGTGTGGGCACGTCAGATTCGACAATTGTGTCTGATGATCCCTCGTATTAGTGCCCTGTTTGTGATGTGTGCACCAGTTTCTTTTCTAGGGGGGTCCTAGGGGGGGGCAGTTATGCCCCCCTCTGGCTATGCGTAGTGTTCAGAGTAGCGCCCCGAAATTTTTGCTATTTTAAGTGGATTTTTCTATTTTTAACAGTTTACTAAATTAATCCCTGTTTTAGGGATTAGGGTTTTGGTATCTACGGAATACCTAAAAGCATTGTATATATTGTATAGTGAATGGTGAATTTCGATATAATGAATATAAGAAAGGTTTTCCCAGTTGAGGGTTTCTAGTATAAATATCTGTGTACTATGTG
Source organism: Picea mariana (assembly GCA_032191745.1). Classification (NCBI taxonomy): domain Eukaryota; kingdom Viridiplantae; phylum Streptophyta; class Pinopsida; order Pinales; family Pinaceae; genus Picea; species Picea mariana. Next base: position 16,451 of record JASDQU010255966.1, read on the forward strand.
AATGGGCCATTGATTAAATTATGTTTTTCTTAAGAATCTATATGCATTGCTTTACTTCATAGGTTTAAACTTACATATCTACTAGATCTAACCTAGCTAATCATGATAAGTGTTGGAATACATCAGATCTGAGTGAATGATGCGATGCTTTGTTCTATCTACGAAGTAGAATAGTGGTTGAATATTGATGAACTATTGGTGCTAAGTGCCCTATGAAGTATCATAATCACAAATCTGTGTCCCAACGAAGGTTGTAGACATCTGAGTCCTACAACCCTTGCCTCTACCTCGGGTGAGACTTCATCTTCTTTGCAGGTGTTGTCGAAAGGGTCGGTAGTTAGGGTTTTGTTGGTGCGTTGTTGTAGCGTTGAAACCCTGGGTCTACCTCTGTGTCAACATCCACTGTGACAATACAAGCGCGATAAGTCTCTCTAAGAACCCAGTCCAACACTCAAAATCGAAACACATTCCCATAAAATACCACTATCTAAGAGATCAGGTTGAAAACAATAACATTAAATTGGAATATGTTCCAACACAAGAACAAGTGGAAAATATTTTTACAAAACCCTTAACAAAGATATATTTGAATATCTCAGGCAAAAATTGGGAGTAATATTTCTTCCTACCTAAAATATCTCAAGAAAATGATGCATCAATTGGTAGTTATTGAGGGGGAGATAGAAATCAATGACAGAAGGTGTCATTGATTTATGACAGAAAAAGATTGATTGCAGGAGGAGTTACCAGTGGTTAGAGAAGTGTTTATACAAACAGATTACTGGAGAAGAAACCTTTTTCCATTGATGTCAAAGGGGGAGAGAAACTTCATAAAAGGAAATCTTCATAAGAAGAAAACTTCATCATAGGGGGAGCTTTGAATATGAAGTTAGTGTGTTTCCCTAAATGACAAAGGGGGAGATTGTTGGAAATATTGTCATTGATGTCAACAAGTATATCAGTCAGCATAAGATGTCAAACATCATGATCAAAAGTGCAAGCTCATAAGGAAAAGCGCATTGCACAATATATCAGGTAGTAGAAGAAATTCGTGATTATTGTTGATCACGACAGGATCAATAATGTTCCTATGAAAAAATCTCAGGAGGGTTAGTAAACATAGAGATCAAAACTTGGAAGGAAAAACATAAGCTCAGTACCCATTCGATCAGAGTGAGAAGCCTCAACAACCGTTCGATCAAGAGGTTGACCATGTTGATCGTCTAATATAATGTGCATCAGTCACGTGAGTGACTATGGGATTGAGGACCGTTGGAATATTGTCGACCGTTGATTTGCTTTGAGAATACCCATCAACCGCCAGATTTAGAGGACATACGAGGACCATTAGATCTGGGAGAAGTTGAATGATAGTTATTTGTGAGTTCCTTCAAAACTCGAGAATCAGAGCATTTGGAGTGTCGAGGAGTCAAGGATCCCGAACTCACGAATTCCTAAATTCCAAAGAGATCCTAGCCATCCGTTGAAAGGAGAACACGTGGCAATGGATCAACGAATTCGAGGATTTGTGATTCAGAGAAACAACGACGAGAGTTGTTCGAAATCTTGAAATGCAAAAATGGGAAACACTCAGCCCTGGGTCATAATTCGAGTTTACATGTAAAACGGGTAGTGGAAGAGGAGCTAGCACCTTTAGTCAGAATTTCACCATTTCATAGATCGAGAGGTTGGACACAACATAAAACAAATAAACCTGAAGGCCAAAGCCCTGAAGCAGAGGAAGAAAGACACTTTGACAGAGCATGTCAGTAGAGCTACGTCAGCAAGGACATGTGGCATAGTCAGAGAACGACAAGTGTCAAGATAAATTGGCATTTCAGGCTCATATATATCATGAATTTGAATGACACGTGGTAGTTGCTCGGCATGTGCCAAGTCATCATGTGACGTCAACAGGTTTATGTCACATCGGGAGTTTCTACTTTGGTAGTTTTTCATAGCAAGCAAATACTCTAATATCCCAAAGTCCTGAACACCGAAATTCCGAAAAGGACACACATCAGTAGATTGGCAGCTTCAGAGTTTTGAAATATTGGAAGTCACAAAGACCCAAAGGTCAAAGTGATGAAATCCCGTTAGTCATCCATCTCATCAGAAGATCGAATTGTGACTGTTGATTTGGTAAAGCACTCAAGCACTCATTTTGGCTCAGCATTCAGTCACCGCCAATGGCCATATGCTATAAATGTTCTATTATATGTCGCTATAATTGGTAAAGCCTGTGGTTCTGTAAACACACGGTCATATATGATGGTTTCAAGAAAGTGCCTCAATGGAATCTGGCCTCTGTGAATATAACAAAGATTTAGGATCGATCTCAAAGGATTAAATTGATCCATGACTGTGATCAATTTATGAAAAACATTTATAGTAAAATAAAAAAACAATAATTGCAATTGATTAATCGAAGAGGTGCGATGGTCGAAATAAAGGGACACAGATGTGTCACACTTACACCATTTGAAGAGTATATAGTCAAGGAAGAGTGTTGATAAGAAAGTGTCTCTGCAGTCTAGATCAGAAGATCAAAAGCTGAAGCAGATTCCAGGAAGAAAAGGTAGTTACTATGCATTAAGGGTGGTTGGGTGGTGCAAGGGCAGGTTGGTTCTTGCAGAGGGAGTTGGTGCTTCCTTGTCAATTGTATCTTACTAAATAGGGGGTCATAGCCTCCTATCAGTTGGTGTTGGTAAACTAGGGTGTGGGTGCATCTTGATCAGTCGGTGCTGATCAAAGAGGAAGTACATCTTCCTTATATGTAACATGTAAAACAAATTTTGCAGTTCATAGAAACAAGTTTGTGGTTTTTCCCATTTGGGTTCCATGATAAAATACTGTGTTAAGATTTTTTTTGCATTCATAAGTGAAAATTGATATAATTGTAGTGTCACTGATTCACCCCCCCCTCTTAGTGAAAAAATCCGATCCTTGTGTGGAGCTAGTTTTGGATTCAAAGTCACTTTTGGAGATAGAGTTATGTATTGTAACTGAGGGTCAGGTTGCAAGCTACGGAGCTTGGTGCGACACTGTTCAATCTCATCATATACATGTACATCTCATATGCACTGCTAATGTAATGCGCGTAGCACACTAACTTGATGAAGATGAATAAAGCAGAAGATAATGTCAGATGTTTGTGGACATAGCCCAGGGGGGTGAACCATGGTAAAACCTTATGTCTTTGTGTGGAATTTATCTTTTATGTGTTGCAATGGTTTATGATGAATGCATGACTAATCTGGTAGTAGTAAAATGCATTGTGCACTGGAATAAGTTATGTTAATTACTATAGAATGAATGTTAATGAATGAATATGATTATAGAATGATATATCTGGTGTATCTGAGGTAGAAATAATTCCTAACATCCCCATGAGAACCATCCCTTCCATGACCGTATACATCTGGTTCCTGCAGCCACCCATAATACATCTCGGGTGAGACTTCATTTTTCACTCTATGCACAATGTTGCCCTTTGGTCTCCAGAAGGGCCAATGGTTTGTAGGGTTTTTTTGGAAACCTAAAGTATAACTCGGGTCAGTGCAAACATTCCAACATTTGCATATCATATCATACCTTTAAGCATGTAAAACCGGGTCATCCCAAACATTCCAACATCTACATGGCTGACCCTATGATGGAAGGGTATGAATTGTCTTGCTGAAATAATAGCTTGAGAGGGATGTGTTCCCTTTTTCCTTAGGAAAAGATAGTATGCATTGATGAAAATGTGAATGGACAGGGATGCTCTATTGCCATTACAAAACGAAACATGATTATGCTTTTAAATACTGCATATGAATGTTCATGAACAATCATGAACCAATTATTTTCCAGTAGATAAGGACATGAAATAGTAAAGTGTTTCTATGGTGGACACCTGCACCGCATGCTAAGGAATGTGATTAAATTACAGTGAATGAAAATTGATGGAATAATTGTGCATGTGTCAGTGCACAATCTAAATGCACAATAAATATGCATGTTGATAATTCATCATGGAATATTAAGTAAGAATATGAGATGACAAAGTTGAGGCTAAATCAAGAATTGAGGTCATGTAACACCATTTGGATACGCAACAAGAGAGTTTCATGTTGAGCATGTTTCTATGGAGGAACTGTGTAAAGAGCTCTGCCTGAAGAACAAATCTATAACCTTTATGACTATTGAGAATTGAAAAATGGGATACAAAACCTATTTATATAAGAATCCCGGATTACATTTTAAATAATATAGCATGCGAAGGAGACATGAAAATGAATGGTGACCAATCTGATCTCTAGCTGGAAAATGTGTATAAGGCATTGGTTCATAATTAAATTATGAATGAGCCTTGATATTGTGATTATGTTGATTTAACTGAGAAATTAAAGATGAAACTTGACTGAAACCGTTGAAGGAATTGAGTAGGAAAATCCCAAAAGGGATAGATGGTAGAAGCAAAGAAGGAGAAAGTGATTAATACTTCTCTCACTGTGAAACTCTGAATAATATAACATAGTTGTATTCTTAAAAGGACAATTGTGAAAATAAGTAAAACTAGTAACTGAAAGATACAATATTGAATGTGTTTAAATGAATGAGCTTGGTTAAGATATAGTTTATGAAGGAAATGAGGCCTTGAAATTAATTCACTTAGGATGAAAGATCCCTGATGGGAGAATTCCTTACCTCTTTTCTTATTGTCTATTACGTTTTTGGGAGGAGAAACTGATATGCTGATGAATGTAGATATTTTTGCATGAGAGTGTTAAGAGCTGCAACAGAAATTTGATTGTGGTTTCACTCATGAAAACATTGGGGAAAATGTGATGGAGTGCATAAATATATTCTATAGCTTATATGAAAATGTATTACTGAAATAAATTCTATGGCACATGCATTTAATTTTACATTATATCTAACGTGAAATGTGAATGTGGCGATGTATGTCATGTGTAGAAAATATTGAAATTGTTAGAGAAGGATGACTACCAATAGTAAAAAACCTCAGACAGAGGTGAATACAAGAAGGTTGCTAATGGAGTCAATATTGCAACAGAAATTATTAGAGGGAAAACAAAAATGATAATAGGTGAGCTAAAGGAAGAGGGAGGATGGTTGAGGTGTTAGTAACCTAAGGCCTCAATATCCAAAACCCTAGAAGGAAAAGATGCTAGGAAGTAGGTAACCCTAGGCCCTAGCGATTTACTTCTTCTGTAGGTCAAGCTTGAAATAAAATATGAAAGATTAATGAAGCAATAATACTAGAGTGATACTAAGGTAGGGCCCTAGTATATCCTTCAAGGGAGGTGTCTTCTAGAAAAATCAAGTAGGTGAAGAGTTATAAAGAAAAGGACAATAACATGTGCTTTCCTCCTAGGGTTTCACACTAGCAATTTCATAATCTTATAAATGAACAAGTAAAGACACCATAACCATTCAAAATAAAGAAGGATTGTAGATTTCTACTTCATCAAGAATAATCTAGCCACAACCCTAGTTGAAGACTTTCCACCATGAAAATGAAAAAATACACCAAGATAAGCTTCCTCCAAGAGTTGTGCACCACTTATTTCAGCCAATAAGCCTTAAAAGAGGCCGAATTTTAGACCTCAAACTTGTGTGAGTGAAATATGATGAAAAAATGAGAGTCTTAACTCTCTATTTATACAATATGAATGACCTTTAATTACATTTTAGGTCAAAAAAGGCCCACATGGCCATTTTACATCAAAAATCCAGTTTTACATAAAATTAACAATTAAAATCCTAATTTTGTCTTTTCGAGATGATGTCATGCCCCTTCTAGGGTGACGTTAGGTCCCTTCATGGAACATTAGGCCTCAAAAGTGAAACGTTAGGCCTCAAAAGGACTAAGAAGCTGCCACACATGCCAACCAAGCTGTCCTCATGCAAAAACCCTAATCGAATGATGCCAAGGCTCAAAATGATGATGTCAGAGGCCTTCAAGGGCCAACGTCATGGTGGAAGAGAAAGACCCCCATAGGCCTGGGCCTGCCAAAGTGTATCTGGTGGAACAACCTCCATTTTCTCTAGTGCAAGCCTATGGTATCCCTATGCCCCTGGTTGGGGTCTCAACATCCATCTGGTGGGATTTTAGCCCCATTGAGGTCTGAGCTAATCATCTCCCCATATGTACATGTCCGTCGGGAATGGTCCTGCAGTAAAAAAAAGTACGCCCTCCATGGGATCATAAGTCACATGGATCATAGCAATGTCAATCACATATAATAATCAAGTTACCCAATCATGTGCATCAAACCCCCCTTTACCCAAAAACATGCTCAAAGACGTTATGCTATTTAACAAGTTAGGTTTGGAGAGGGTTTCAAGATGTCCTATTGGGATAATCCTCCGTAGGTGTGGGGTGTTTCTAGGTGAAGACTAATATAGGTCATGTAAAGTCATGAGATGGTGTAGGGGATGTTTGGGCAAGGGGTGCATTGATAACAGGGACATGTAGGTCTTACCTGTGGGTGCCTATGTAAAGGGTGAGTTGCACCTTGTCATGGATGCAATTGTTTCCTAGCCCATCCAATGCCTTTTTATTCTTTTTATTATTTTCTTTTTCTTTCAAGAGAATAGTTGGAGGACACTTCCCTGATGTGGTGACCAATGGTGACAACATTACCCACAATCATTTCATGAAGATGAGAAGTTGGCTCATGATGAGATCCCCTTTCTCTTGGTTATTCCACCAAGAGACACTACCTTGTCTTGGTGACCAAATGCATAGTAGTGTCATACTGCTACATGCCCATGGACCTAATAGGACGGCTCATGATGAGACCTCCTATCCACCAACTAGGTCCTGCGATTTATTTTATTTTATGGGTCCCCCCCTTTTTCTTGCTGAGAAGCCTTTTATTGTTTTCTCGGGGATCCCTGGGTGAAGCATCTCAAGGTGACATCTTTTATTTTAACCTTTTCCATCTACTTTTATGTTCTAGGCCTTTATCCCCTTCTTCCCACAAGGCAAGGTACAACCCTTAATAGCTTGGCAAACTCAATGCCTGAACCAATTTAGGGGATATATGAGAAAGAAAATGATGAAAAGTGATAAGTATGGAAGGAATGAAGGATGACCTTTCATAGACCCACCCAGTGGAAACTCATCCCTAAGGGGACCAACTTACTAGGGCACTCTGTTATCCCCCCCAAGTATGGACAAGTTAAAAGGCATAATTTCCAAGAAAATGTCATGAAACAAAAGAGAATTCAATGCACATATTCAAATGTTTTGAGAATCAGAGTGACACATACCATGATACTCGGACTCATTACCTCATGGAGCAAGACCCACTGCTACCTCAGAACTAGGCCGATGGGATGGATGCTGCTGTTGTTGATAGATAGGAGGTGCTGAAGAAAAATTGGGCCCTCCAGGGCCAAGCTCAAGTGAATATGGCTCTCGGGACTCCATGTCTAGGACCTGTGGGCCTCGAGACATAATATCCTTAGTTATCCCTAGGATAGGGGATAACATCTAGCTCCAACTCAGAGACATGTGCTCGCCATAGAGTGCATGAGAACCTCGGTATCTATGGCATGACCTATGATCTGCTAGATCTCAACAAAAGAGATTAGTAATATTTTAGGGTGGTGATATCACCCTTGGCTCATATATGATACAATAAAATAAAAGTAAGAAATCATATATACAAATGGAAATGAAACTACAACTACACTATTATAGCATCATATGCAAATGGTATATACAATGAATGCAAATGCATACCTACTTACCTCTACTTACCTGTTGGTTGAATGTTATGTGTAGTAAAATAGCCAATGAAACCATCCTAGCAATGTCTCATAATATCTGCCTATGTGCTTCATCATAAACCAAAACAATGATAAGTCAAGAACAAAAATAACATGAGTTAGAAAATATATTGTATCATCTGAAATTGTAAAGTCTAGCCCATGGAGGCAGGAGGGAGGGAAAAATTATTCCAATTCACACTCTTAGGAAAGTGCTCAATCCATCTCAGAAAGGGATCGTGAAAAATCAAAGGTTCAAAAGACCGACTCAAAGAGTCTGAAATTTGGCTACCTTGGGCGTCATCATATCTTGAGGTCTGGGAAAGGACTAGTAAAAACCTAGAGAATGATTGGCAAATTTCTAAGGGGAAGTTGAAAGAGTGATATAATAAACTTCTTCTAAAAGTATTCAACCTACCCTTGCATTCTAAAAGACGGATTTTCCCTGGAGAAAACTCAATATAAGGGACATGTTTCCCAAATACACCCTTAGTGACACAACGAGGTAAAGTAATCAAAGGGGCATGGATAACCTTGTCACAAGTACCATGACTTGGGAAAGCAATGTCCTCACCTCTATCAATATTTGAGCACAATGGTGGTTGATAATATTCTTCATAGAATAAATACAAGTGCTCAAAATGATACTCATCAAAATCTTCAAGGTATGACTGAAAATCATCAGGAGGACATAGAACTAGGTCACCCTCGAATATATCTATAACTATATCATTTCCTTGTTGCCAAATGTCATAATTATTAGTAATGTCATATGATAGTTGTAAAGACAACATTTGGAAATGTCCTTCCATATCATAAATGGGATCCTCATTAGAACCAATCACATCCCACTTATGTCTTCCAACATGTATGAACTCATCAATATCATCAACAATGCCACTACCCTTATCATAACATGAAGGATTTAATGCATCCAAGGGCTCCTCTAGTAATTCTTCAATTTCCAAATCATAAAACAAAGCATCATCAAAATCTTGGAAAGGGAAATAACTTACCATGTTCACTTCTTGTTGTGCAGGAGCATCGATGGCTTGGATGGCTTCATCAAATGGAAGAGGATCCAGTATATCATCATCAATAATCACCTCATTCTCTTCATCTTTTGTAGGAGATATAGGATATTGGAGAGCTTCATCGGATCGAGGAGTGATTACTAGTGATTCATCCTCATAATTCACTTTTCTAGTTAAATCTTTACTGCATTCTATTGAATTATGGGAAAAATATTTCTCCTCATCAAGGGGTTGACAATTTTCTTCATAAATTTCTCCTTCTATATCATAGGGTTCTTGGTATTGAGTATGGTACACATCCCTGATATCTTCCACAATCTCAGTGGTGAATCCTTCGTCTTCTAGGGCTACTGCGAGATTCTTAAGGGAATCTTCATATGTCAGGCATTGTGGTTTCACAAACTCAACAAACCTACCGATGAGGTCTATGAAAGATGATATACCCCTATCTTCGCAACAAATATTAAACCAATCTTGCAAAAAAGATGGTAGAGAAAGTATGAACAATTTTACTAGAACATCCTCTCCTCCCAATTCTATGTCACTTATATACTTCAAGAACTCTACAATGTGAGTAATCAAGAGACCTCCAAATCTTGGAGAGTTTTTTAACCATTTTGTATCCAAATAATGAGGGTATCCTTGAATTTTTTTGAAATAAATAGTCAGATACACTTGTCCCCAGGGCACCATGATCCCATAACTTGGAAATATCACATAATTGAGAGTAAGGTGGCACCTTGGAAAAGGTCAATGGAGTCACTAGATATCCTCTTAAGGATTATCAAAGGGATGAGGGAATCACCCTCAGTGGAGTCGCCAGGTAAGCTTTGTGAAAATAAGTCTTTTGGATAAAGGCTTACCGAAAAATATCGTCTTTGAGGAGAATTGACTCAGTGTTCCCCAACAATGGTGCCAAAATGTTATCGTGCAATTTGTACTTGCCCAAAAGCCAAAGGAAAGTGAACAATAAATTAGCGTAACATGAGGTTGTACTCAGGGATGATTTTAAGGGTCAAATTTTATTTTAAAATGTAGAAACCTTGGCGAATCCTACTAATCTTTCATATGCCAACTATAAATGATTAGCAATATTTTTGAAAAAATATTAAAATTTCTGAGGAATTTATATAGTTTTTATAAAATTTTAGCGATTTTTAAGGTAAAATAATTTTATCTTATAGAATTTGGGCAAATCATTTTTAAAATTGCGAATATCATTTTTGGAAAAACCATGGAAAATTAGCCCATGAGCGAAATTTATCCCCTAAAATCATCCCTGGTTGTACTATCACTGTCACCTAAACAAGACACCTCTTTCTCTTTAGGAGTAGTACCCCAGGGGAGATGTCCCCAATGACCTGGGGATTTGAGATTGATAAGGTAAGATTATCAAGAAAGTCTCACCCCTCTCACGAGTCACTCTGATAAAAGTTTCCAAAGGTTTTAATGAGATGAAGCAAAGTAATATTTAAGTGTACCTACCCAGAACAAGACAAGAAGAAAAATGCTATTTGCAAGTACCATATGATGTTAGTGCTTCATAAAACCATATACTTTGATAAAAAGAACAAGCTGAAGCAACAAGAGTATTTATAAAGACAATGTATATATAGAAATATCTTCACAATTATGCCTCAATAAAGCTTCAAAAATGACCAAAAATGATGACATAAACTTGACAAAATGCTAGTAATTGTCAGAAGCAATGATGGCAATGTATAATCAACTTTAAAACTTGATTTTAATATGAATTTGTTGTTGTTATAGATGGTTGTAGCAATCTTTTGCAACAACAACAAAGTAGTTAGTAGGTTAGTCTAATCTAAAGTTAGAAATGGTTAGTAAAGATCTTAAGGTAGATGGTTTAAGAGCTATTTTAGTCAATCAATCACTTGCAAGGTATGAACTAGTGCCTTTTAGGGTAAATGGAGTCAATATTGTGATGTGGACGCATGCTCCCTCCCACAACCTGCAGGTTGGAAGGTCCGCATTAGCACAGGATCTTTCCTTTTCCACCGGCCCAAAGAGCTTTGGAACACTCTTCTATTTCCCTTTCAAGAAATCCGCACCCACAACATACTTTCACTTGATCCCCTCTTTTCACTTGGGAGATCAGATTTCGTGCCTTCGCGAATTCTATGGTCAAGCGTTGGTCTCTTGAATCCTCGAAACCCGAAACAGTCAACGCTGAACTTTCTTTTTCCCCTTTAGGATTTCCCTTATCATGATTTCGGCGATCGCGATGTCAATTAACTAGTTTCCCCGACTCCCAAATTTCGATTTTCCAAAACTCCGATACACTTGCACGGTTTGACCTTTTAACACCCCTTTACTCCATTGGGATTTCAGACTTCGCAATATTGCGAATCCTAAATACAAAAGAATTCGGAACTTTCACTTCACGAAACTCCGAAATGGCATGTCACCTGTCCACTCCGCTGACTTCTGTAGCCCCACACAATCTATTTAGCTTTTGGGATATCGTGCTTCGTGATTTCATGAGATTTAATACCAAGTCTTCAACTCTTTCACTCACGAGATCCTGATAGACGATTTCACGAGTGATCCAATGGCCCCTAGATGACTTGGATCTATGGTCCTACTCCTCCTGAGCTTAGAACCCTTTGTTACACCTGCAGTAACTCTCCTACTTCTTTGTGAGATCTGACGACTCACGGATAATTCCGACTGTCCACTTCCTTCCTGATGATTTCTACGAAATGAATCAAGTATTTCTCCGGGCAAACTTGTCCACCCGCACGCAAACTTGCAACGCTTGGTAAACACTCCATGACACAAGCTTTCTGTGCTTCCTTTAGTGATTACTCGAAGGTCCTATACCTCTTGAGATTTCTCTCAGCGTCGAGTCTTAAAGAAGACTCTTGCGCGCACTCCTTGTGGCAATCTTCAGACACTTCCAAGTGCTAAATTTCCTTCGACCCTATGCACACCTCCAGCAACCGTCTCTCAAAACTTCACTCAGGTCCACAACCCTAATATTTCGCTCAGCCTACGCACTTTCTTTCACAGCTCCTGTGCTCAACTGCACTTCTTAACGAGAACAAAAGCTACCCTATCTGAACCCTTTGTCAACGGGCTCCTTGCGGACAATTTGACTGCACTCCTTGTAGGAACTCTTGTTCAGATAGAGAAACAATTGAAACTCATTCCTCTCCTCTTTCCTCTAAGATTTAAGACATTTAACAAGAAATCATTCATACATAGAATAAGAGCAATTGCATGACAGAAAGAGTAAAAACATTCATGAGCATAACATTCAAAGATGCATACACAGAGAATATATGAACACCATGAGTCTGAATCACAAATTTCTTTGTATTAATTTAGAACTTCTGTACATGGAGTCTGCTACAAAGCCCTCTACTTCTTCTCTATGCTCTTCTCTAATCTTCTTCATGTTACAATACACAATGAGGGTGTCTATATCCCATTTCCCTCTTGTTCTCTAAAACTGTCTAATCTAGAATTGAATTCTATCTACTTTACATTAACTACTTTAAATGCCTTCTACCTACTAAGGACGAGAGAAAATCACTCAAAGTATGATTACATTATATAAAGGTGCTTCTTCTTAATGGCTTCATTTAAGATTGCGCATCAACTTCAAGGTGATTTCAAAATTTGTGCTGGGCGCTTTTCCAGTTGTCTTTTGCTTCTGTGCTGGCTTGCTTGATGTTGGTGATGCTCCTGCATCATACTCCCTAGCTTGAAATTTTTCATGGGCTCCTGCCCATGAGCTCACTCACGGTCTTTCCATGCTTCTGTATCTCTATTTCATTCTCCCAGCTGGCATATTCAACTGGATGGTTCTTCCATTTGACCAGATACTCAAAGTATTTCTTTCACCTGGTCCTCTTGCTCACTCTTTTATCCAGTATGCGCTCCATCTGTGGCTTATCTGCAACTGGCATCTGCTTTGTCCACTGGATCACTGGCTGTTCATTTCCTGTTCCTATTTCCTCAGTTTTATATGGGTACAAATCAGAGATATTGAATATCGAAGAAACTTTGATCCCATCGGGTAATTGCATCTCATATGCATTCGCCCCAAATTTTCTCAAGACCCTACACGGTCCAATTTTCTTCATCTTCAGCTTATTATATGTTCCTCTCGGGAACCTTTATTTTCTCAAATGTGCCAGAACCAAGTCACCAACCTCAAATTGAAGTTGTCTCTTGTGTTGATCAGCTTTGTGCTTATATTCCTGACTTGAATTCTGCAATCGCTCCTTCACCTGACTGTGAAGTTCTTTCATC
>JASDQU010255967.1:0-15954 GCA_032191745.1 Picea mariana
CGTAAATCTGTGTCTCTCTTGTATTGTGTGTCTTCTGTGTTTTTGTTTCTGCATTTGTTTTATTTTATTGCTCCGCGGTCCTGTTTTTCTAACAACATCCTGCCTCTGGCTAGCACGGTGAGCCGAGATAGTGTGCCACGATATTTCGAGTACACCATGGTTATTGCATACCTCCAGAAGAGGATACGCGTAGTTCAAGCGCAACAGGACAAGATCGCAGTGTTGAATTTCAGTGACTTCAACCTCAGAGATCGTAAGAACTATAGTATGCTTACCTTGTATAAATACCTGACCAAGACGAAGGGGAAGAACTCAAAGATAATCCCCCATCCATGGAAGATGAACCTCGCGCAGTCCACCCTGTTAAATGTAATGAAAATCCCACACTTTGGAAGGCACCAAGAAGTTAATGCTCGTGTCAAGATACTCCTTTCATGTTACCATGGCGACTACTTATGGCTAGACCATCATATCACAGTTGATATAACGTTGATCCATAGGATCACCGAATTAAGTATGCAAGGACCCAACCTGCAGGAGTTCTATCCAGGAAAAGCCACAGATCACACACTAGCACAAAAGATCAAGGATACATATGGCGATGTTGAAAAGGGGATGCGAGGATACAAGGTAGCCTCCATCCATAATGGTGCAGTGCACCTAGCCTACCAATTAGCAGTCGAAAAGTTAGTAAGGAAGAACAAACCTACGCAGGTCACAGGCTTCATCGTTGACCTTGCAAGGAAGTGCATAGAAGGCCTATAGATGAATTGGGTGAAGTACCTATTTAATCAGCTGGAACTAGACTGTCGCGAAGCACAGGATCAGGGCTATGAGTTTCACTTTAGTTGGATCCTGACCCTCATCACCTTTGTTTCTTGGGATATGCCGGAAGGTGTGACCTTCCTGGATATTGAACCATTCGAGCCGCTTGCTGTGAATTTCACCACACTCTGGTACTCGAGTGATATGAACAAAAAGTGGCAGTCAATTGTTGTTTTTCACACATATTACCTTCAGCTGAAGAGAGCCATCGAAGTTGAACCTCGCATGACTCTGAACACCCTACAGAGGTTCCGACCCCTAATGAAGTTCTGCGCAAATCAACACTTCATCTACCTTACAGCACGAGCCGATGAACATAAGGAGCAGCTTCAGTCGTACTACAAGCTCACGGAAGAGGACCTTGAGGATATCACTAAGGATTGGTCAGCAGACCTTCTTATTCCCACAGAACCTTCAGAGATGTCTGGCCCTAACAGCCTGGAATCCACCCACAAATAACATGATACACCTGGACCCAGAAGCAAGAAGAAGACCAAAGAGGTCCAAGACTTAAGCAGCACCTCAGGAAATACTACTTCAGTATCACCTGACCAAGGGGTTGATGATGAAGTAGAAGAGATAAATGGAAAAAGAGATGAACAGAAGCAAGGTGAAGTAACACTGCCCAGAGACGAGGTTGATCCCCTGAAGAAGAGGAATTTTTCTCCCTCGAAACCTTCTTCCCGGAATAAATCCAGATCCACCGTGACAAAGATGAAGACTATACTCACTACCGATGATTTTGACTTCATCATAACAGCCCTAAACAATGCTTCACAGGAAATCATGGAGAAACAAGAAGCTAAGCAGGAGGAAATGTACGACAGAATTAAGGTCGAATTCTAAGGGGTACAGCAGGCCCTTCAGTCCAGCCGCGTAGTGTCCACTGCACCCCTACCATCAGGAGAACCAGAGGTGGGAGATGACCCAACCGAACTCCGTCAACTATATGGTGTGGTCGAAGCTCGCCTTTGTCACGCACAAGAAGAAACAGAGAAAGACACTCGGGCCTTGAAGAAAGTGCAAGGCGTAATCGTAGAACAACGCAGAGTTGAAAAACAGGAGAAGGTTTTTCTCAAGGCAAAGTTTGAATAAGAGAAAGCACAGATGCAACAAGAAAAAGAACAGTTGCTCGCAGAGCAACTCAAAGTGAAAGAATCAGTAAAAAAATCACTCCACTCTGTGATAGGATTAGAACCACAGGCAGAGGACCGAGTCATGCATCAAGTAGAGAATCTCGCAGAAGTTATCCAGTAGCTCCAACAACGAATAGTAGACTTAGATATATGCATCATGCCTGACACCCCGCAGGATGTAAGGGATCAAAGAGATGCACCTGCTCGAAGTGCAGTTGAAAGAATAAAATTCCTTGCCCTGGAATGCAAGCAACTGAGTGATCGCAGTGCCCAGACGTATGAGTGACTCACTAAGAATCTAGAATTGAAGACACTGGAGTCACGGCTCCAGGAAGTGAAGTATCAAGTAGAGACAATACAGGCACAGTTGAAGCCCCTATTAGCTTTGGAAAGAATGAAGCGATCCTAGGAGCATTGCACCACCCAACAGCAGGTCCACACCATTCAGAGAAGACTTATAGAAGTAACTCAGAGGATCCAACCTATATAGGATGAGGCTTGCCAATTTTTTGTAGACATCGAAGGCTAAGGAGAAGAACTGGAGAAACTTTTCACTACAGCCTAACAGCGCCTAGAGGGACCTGTCAACAAAGAAGTCATACAAGATTTCGCTAAACAAGAGGTCGTGGCACAACAACAAGTCGAAGCATCTTGAGAAAATCTCGAGGCTTTTGAAGAATAAATAATTAGATCAGAGTGACTTGGGATGAGTCACAGGTGAGTGTTGGGGGCATGTTGGCCCTTGACGAAATTTTGAGGATTCTTGGTCATGCTGACCTAATTTTGGGACTTCGACAAGCTGTCGAAGATGGAGCGCAAGATGAAGCAGAGATCGCGAGATCTCGGCACCTTTTAGGGACCTTTTTGGGATCCAGGATTGTGTAATGGGTATGGGATCCATGGGTTTGCCCATGCTTAGGCCTATTTTGTAATTTATAAATAAGTAGCTAGACGATATAAGAAGTAGACCTAGAGGCCAATGTGCTAAGTGCTAGAGTTTGATGTATGTTATCAAGAGTTGTAAGTGCTTTGTGCATACTATGTAAGGCTTGCAAGGCTAGTGCAAGTAACTGTAAGAGACTGTGTGAAGGCTTGGTGTTGTACCTTAGCAATAATAAGGAGGATCTGGCAGAGTGCACGCAAATCTCTTGTCTTCTGCGGAGTGGGACTTGGATGCTATGTGCCTGTAAGAAGCTTGACCAAAGAAAATAAAGAAGATAAGAGTCGGTGGACGTAGCCCCAAGGTGGAGGTGAACCATGTACATGTTGTGTTGCTATGCTTTGTGTGATGTATTGATGTGTTTTTGTGTTTACTTTCTTAGTGTTTTAATATAGATGAATGATAGATAGATCTGTTGATGCTTAGCACTTAATAATATGGATGGATGTTATATCTGACTTATGTACATATGCTTAGTGCTTAAATACCTTAGATCTGAATGAATACTATGATACTTTGTAATTAGGGTTTAACTATGTTATAACTAATACTGGACATTGATGAATGTTAAGTGTTGAGTGTTATGTTAAGTGTTAGAATCACATATCTGTTTCCCAGCTAAGGTTGCATACATCTGAGTCCTACAACCACCCCTACCTCTACCTCGGGTGAGACTTCATCTGCTTCACAGTTGTTTCCAAAAGGGCTGGTAGTTAGGGTTTTTTGTGTGCGTTGTTGTAGCGTTGAACCCTGGGTCTTCCCCTGTTCCAACACCCATCCAACCACCCTGATGTATAAGTAGAATGATGGAACCGTTGACAAACTATCACGGTGAGATATATTGTTGTAAACCTGTACCAAACAACCTGTACCAATAACTTAAACCATGCATCCACCATGAATCAACCTGTACCATAAAAAAATGCATCAACCATGTACCAAGTATGTATCAATCAGTATCAACTACTCATCAACTATGACTCATCAAGATGTACCAAAATCATCAACTTTACACCTCATGTATGTGCCAACCCATCAAATACTTGTCTCAACCATGTACTGTTGGTCCCGTGATATGATTGATTTAATGACGTTAATTAGATCCTTTTTGGTCGAATATGTATATGTGTTTTCTTGTTTTGAAGAGATTTGAAGAGATTTTGTGTCAAATCTCTATGATCCATACCAGGTATGCATGATTCATGTTTTACGATGGCTTTTGAGTGTAATTCAACATGTTTTTATGATTCCAGGAAACTAATTCATGTTTTGTGTGTCACATGGCAAAATTGCAGCTCGTTTTTGCATCTGGCACTCTGTCTGATACTCCATCTGGCACTCAGTCTGGTAGTCCATTGGCACTCCCTCCGACACTTTGTCCTACACAAAAACTATGGGCGATTTGGCGGTTAGCATATCAGCGGCCAGCGATGAGCGAATCAGAGACATGGGTTTTTCTTGTGCTCGTGGCCTCCAGCTACTGAGCTTCTGACAACTCGATTTCGGTTGTTATGCTTGGCGATTATTGGCTCGCCTTATTTCTAGAAGCCACTGACAGTTAGGGCGCATTAAAAGCGATTTTTTGTTTTTAGAGAAGGTCGGCCCTTCCAGTGGTCGGCCTCTCATCTTCTAAACCTATAAATACTGCCTCAATGGTTAAACAAAAAGTGTTAGAGAGAAAAATACAATTCAGCTCGGTTTTGCTATTTTCATATACATTTTGCTAAAACTATGTAAAGACTGCGTTTTTTATTTTAATGTTGAATTCGTGTTATTGAGCTCGTGGTTCGTCTTTTAATATTAGCCACAACTTGTTGGGGGGGGGCACCAGCAGTCTGGGTGAATATCCAATTAGTTTTTTTGTGTATTAAATAGTGTAGTTGTCATTTTATTCATTTCCTGTACATGAGTTTTTCATTATGCTTCTTTACTGTATAACTTGTTATTTATAATTTAATTAGTTTAGTTCAGTTTTGCAGGTTATTATGGAGGCTATTGTTAATATGAAATGATTTGTTAGTTGATAGGAGATAATCTTGCAATCTTATATACTAACCTTATGCATAATGAGGTGATAGCTAGGTTTTATTTATGCTGAAATAGAGTGTAAAAATAGAGTTTAAAACAGAGTTTTTATTTTATGATTTCCTTGACAAGGTTTCGGTGGATGGGTAGTTATTAGTTTTTAGCTTTCAATTCTAGTTTGTCTATCTAGTTGCTACTTAGTTTTGCTTATTTAAATTGTCATTCAGTTTGCTCATTTAATTTCTTGTCATATGTTGAAATAGTATTTAATTTCTGTTTTATCAGTATTTCCTCTTTTGCAATTTGAATTGTTAAAATATGACTAGTTTAGTTTACCTTATGCAATTTCCTTTTTAGATCTAGGTTGCAATTTTAATTTAAAGTTGATTATTGAGTTTAGTTTCCAGTTATGAATCTAAGTAGTATGAATTTGCTTAATTAGCATAGAATGCAATTGAATTTACTAGAATAGTGTTTTTATACTGTTGATGATTAATGCATAGATTCAATAATCACATGGATATGCAGGATAGTTGATGTTTCTTCTATAATAGGCTAAATTCTCATTGGATTGTCTAATTCACACTTTTCACTTTGCTATCGAAGTCAATATTGAGTTTATCCCTATTGAGTTATTATTAATTGTTAAATGTCATCGTGATATCATAAGACACCGGAGACATAACCATCAACATTGTATTTGAGTTTTCTTGCTTTCATAGATTAGAAGATAGTTTCCTTGCTTTTGTATATTAGAATAGTCTTCTTGCTTTGGTAGATTAAAGAATATTTTTCTTACCATAGAATAAAGAGTAGTTGTTGATGCTTTGAATTTAGTAGATTAAGATTTCTTTTCGTAAATTAGAAGTAATTATGAAGTTTAATTTAATAATAGAGTTCACTTGCTTATTAGTTTAATTAGTTGCTTATTGAGTAATTTTGATTAGTTTACTTGTTGTAGAAGTTATCATAGGTTAGTTAGTTGATTGCTTGCTTGTTTACTTGCTTTGATAGGGTAGTTTCTTGTCTATTTATTTTCTTTAATGGGATAGTTGCTTATTGAATTTGAGTAGGTTAATTAAAGTAGTTTGTTGTTGTTATTTCTCATTAGATAGATTAAATAGATAGTTTACTTTTGCTTATTTTCATGATTAAGTTAATTTGCTTTAACTAGGGTTTTCATTTGCTTTCTTAGGACTATCCATTGATCCTTTGTTCAAAAGTTACTTAGGGTAAATAGTTTAAGTTTCTTAGTATAGTTTGATCATTAGTAGTCTTTGCTTGAGTATATTAGCCCTTCAATAGCCCATTTCCTTAGTTAGACTATACTACCAGTCTTTCTACCTTGGCATATATATTGCTACAACTCTAAGTTTACTTACCCCAGGTTGACAATTTAATTGAGGGTTTTTAGTGTGGTTTTAGTGCATATAGAACAACCATCATTTTTGGCATCATTGTCGGGGAGTTGTCTCAAGGTAGGAAATAATTAGGAATTAGATCATTTCTAAAACCTTAGCATTATTTTGGTGGCGAGGGAACTTTAAGACGAGAGGTAAGAACCTGTGCATCTGCTATAGCAGGTTCCCCCAAACCCAATGGTAGTTTTTATTTTTGTTTTTGTTTTCTTTCATGAACAGACCTAGAGACCCAAAAGGTAGATACATTAAATCTAAATCAGATCTTTAAACCAAGGTTCCTTTTGAACTTTTTGGGGGAAGGAACGTTCCACTCATAAATTCCACAAACCGATACCGAAAAATAGGAGCTAGCTCAACCCAAAGAGCTAAAGTAGTATCTGAACAGACCAAGATAGGGAGCACTATAGAACAAAATATTGAAGCATCAGTAATAGTGGAACAAGAGGCAAGATCACTCGAGCCTTCTACAGAACCAAACAATACAACCTTTTATTTTACACCACCACCAGGACATCCCAACTTTGAAGACATCATAGACCCTGAACAAGTGAATATTTTGTTTGGTAGTTCAGCCAACATAATTGTCTCTCAAATTGACACAAAAACTTTGGCACCAATAACCTTAACCGGCTTGAGTAGAGTCCCAAACACCCAAATAGTAGGAAGACCTTTCCATCAGATGGAAACCTTGTTCTCTTCAAAGATAAAACCACCGAGGTACTCTCTTTTTGGAAACCAAACCAATATGGATGAATAGGGGGATCACAACAATGTAAGACATGGGGAGGAAGAAGAAGTTGGAAACCAAACCGAAACTACCTTTGGGTTTTCAATTTTGGACACCACCCCAAATGTCAATATGAAAAATATTCCCCTCTTAGCACTGCCCACATTTTATGGTAAAAGTAGTGAAGATCCAGATACCTTCCTATTTGAGTTCGACATCTTGTGTAGGAGATACAACTACTTACAAGATGCCCAGAAACTAAAACTCTTTACTGCCATCCTCAAGGAATCTGCACTAAGATGGTTCATGGGGTTTGGAGAATCCAGTATTAGGTCTTGGGATGCCATGAAATATATCTTTCTTAAAAAGTACCAAGACTACTGCAAGACCAAAGAATCTCGTAACGATATTTTCAAAATCAAACAATTAGAAGATGAGAATCTTGAGGACAATATGGAATGGTTTGCATACATCTCCCATAAGTCAAAATACCATGACCTCCCAGAGAACGCAATTAGGGCTCTTTTCCTTAAGGGAATTTTATAAGAATACCTAGAGATGATTAACCTGATGGCATTAGGTGACATCTCTCATAAACATCAGGTGAAATGTGTAATAATTACTTGAGGAGTAGATCTAAAATGGGAAAGAATGTTCGGGACCCTTATAATAAAAACTTAAAACCAGTTAGTTCGGGTGGTATCATAAGAGTAGATATAGGGAACCTTTTAGAGAACTTCAAGATAGATATCTTAAGAACAATAGGTTCCCAGTTGGACACCCTAAAGATTAAAAAGAAACAGGAGGAGGAAAATGCAGCAATGAGCATATATTGCCCAAGATGCAAGAGGAAGAATTCCTCAAGGGAATGCCCATTAGATAACATTTCAGTTTGTGGCTTCTGCACAGAAGACCATACAACTAAAAAATGTCCATCATTTCCATGTTTGTTAGTCATCTACAGGATTAGGGATCATGGGGAATCCTCTTATGCACCTAGGAGGCCATGGCATCCTAGGAACTAGCCCACATACCTAGATCCACAATCTCAAGTTCCACCCTATTATCAACAACAACAACAGTGTAACTCACCAAGTTGGAAAAACCGGTCTACACAGTACCAACATCCTTGGCCTGAAGGATGGAGAGGAGGTCATAACCAAGGGAACCCTCAAGATCCACATGTTCCTATGTCCAACCATCCTTACCCTCAGTTTCCATCGAACATTCTGCAACTCCTGCCAGGTTTTGTTCCACCACCTTTACCTCCTATTCCACAACAACAACAACTGCAACAATATCAGAATGCAAGCTCCCC
Source organism: Picea mariana (assembly GCA_032191745.1). NCBI lineage: Eukaryota > Viridiplantae > Streptophyta > Pinopsida > Pinales > Pinaceae > Picea > Picea mariana. The sequence continues at coordinate 8,393 of JASDQU010255967.1, forward strand.
GAGACCAACATTATTATAGGCACAACCAGTGCCCAATCCCAATAATAGGCCCACTCAACGTCTTCATAATGTTGAGATGTGGGCCTTCCTGACATATGTTATTACGCATGTTCCATTACAGGAGATTCAACTGAGGTCGAGAAAAGTTTTGGATAGGTAGAGACCTTCAGTAGTCATCCAGGAAGAAGAGGAAGAAGAAACCATCAAACAACATACAGATGACACTATGTGGGAAGATGTTATTATTCCTAAGGACCAAGAACCCAAGCTTCCCCCAAATGAAACTTCACAAATTACGAAGGCCCCTCCTTATCCATAAAGATTAGTAATCGAGAAACCTACCACCCGACCAGAATTTGACATCTTGAATGAATTGAAGAATATGTGTGTCAAAATTCACTTTCTACAAGCCATTAAGGATATTCCAATCTACAGTAAGGTAGTCAAAAAATTGTGTATTAAGAAGCTAGGTAGGAAGAAGAAGGACCCTCCTACAGTACATTTGATAGGATAACTTTATGAGTATATATCAGAGTAGCCTAGGGTAGAAAAATATGGGAACCCAAGAAACCTCATAGTGACCATAACCATTAATGAGGTCTCCATTGGAAACACTCTCATAGTCCTAGGGCAAGCCATAAATGTTATGACTGCTACTACCTTTGAGAAATTACAGTTACAACCTCTTCTTAGACCTACCCCAACCATTTTGGAATTAGCAGATAAAACTAGGGTTATACCTAAAGGAATTTTGGATGATATCACAGTTACTTTAGCCTCATGGGAGTACCCAGTAGACTTTTTGGTCATCCACTCGAAAGATACTACCAAAGGCCATCCTATTATTTTAGGAAGGCCTTCGTTAGCCACAACCAATGCATTTATTGGTTGTAGAGAGGGATAAATGACCATCTCAAATGGAATTTCTATTCAAAAGCTCACCATATACCCTCCAGCCCAACCAAGTGACCATGCCTGGGCACTTCAGGAACACACAATAGAAAATGTGCTAAACCAGTTCATTTTTGCTATCACGTGTTGATTTTCCACAATCGTTTCCCCAATTTGAGTATATGTTTGGGGAAGAATTTTAGGAAGAATTGGACCCATCCATTTTGTCTTCAACATCTTTTATCTTCGAGATAGATGAGTCTTCCATGTCTTATACCATGCCCTATGAGATTATTCCAAGGAAATTTTTACATATAAACTCTGGGCTAGATGCAGACCAACAAAAATAGTTAGTAAGTATCCTTAAAGAAAAAACAGGAGCATTCGCTTGGGAATACACTGACATGAAGGGTATACACCTTGACACATCCATCCATCACATATACACCCAGGGGGAAGTAATACTTGTTAGGAAACCCCGAAGAAGGATGAACCCAACACTCAAAGATATAGTAAAAGAGGAGATCCAAAAATTATTAAATGTCGGATTTATTTATCCCATATCCGACAGATCGAGTAATTCTCGAGTATGATCACCATTTTCTTAAATAAAATGAATGGTGGGGAGGAGGATTGACCTAGATAGATAGATGGATACATGGAGGAATAGATCTCTTCATTTTTCGATGTGCATATATCTTAGATTCAATGTGTATATATACCTATCCATCTGTCTTTCTCTGTATATATCTAGATATCTATCAATCATGTATAGAGCACTGAACAATCGTTTTGAAAATGAAATACCTTTCACCATTCATTACACCACCCTTTTCAAAAAGGCAAGGGAAAAGTTGATGTCTTTTCAATGTCTCAAGATTAGAGGAGGAGGAGGATAATAGCACATTTGGAAGAAAGAAAACCATTGATCCAGGTTCCTTATAAGATAGAGTCCATCCTTCATGTGTTGTTCTTGTGTTCCCCACTTGTAGTGGTTCCAAAGAAAGTGATCGGGAAATGGAGAATTTGTGTTGATTTCCGGGAACTCAACAAAGCCACTCTAAAGGATTACTTTCCTCTTCCTTTCATTGACCAAGTTTTGGATACCCTGTCCGGAAAGAAGTATTTATCCTTTTTATATGGGTACAGTAGGTACAATCAAATTATCATAGCACCCGAGGACCAGGACAAGACCACCTTAACTTTTCCTTGGGGCACATATGCCTAAAGGGTTTTACCATTTGGATTGTGTAATGCTCCTACCACATTTCAACAAGCAGTACTAGGGATATTTGTTGATCTTATTCATGATTGTGTGGAGGTATACATGGATGACTTCATAGTTTATGGAAAAAAATACCAGGAAGCCTTAGATAACTTAGAAAAAGTCCTTATTAGATGCCAAGAAATGAACCTATCTCTAAGTCATGAAAAATGTAAAATGTTGTTAACAGAAGGAGTGGTTCTAGGACATCATATTTCATCTAAAGGGATAAAAGTCGATCCTGCAAAGATTGAGGTCATCGTCAGACATCCACCCCCAAAAACTCAGAAAGAGGTGAGAATCTTTCTTGGACATGTCGGGTACTACCAGTGGTTTATTGAAAATTTTACAAAGATTATTGCACCCATGTTTGGATTGTTAATAAAGGATGTTGATTTTGTTTGGACTGAGCAGTGTGAAACTGCCTTTGAAGCCCTGAAAGTCAAATTGTTTGTGGAACTAGTTCTTAGAGAGCCCAACTAGACTCTCCCATTTCACATATCTATTGATGCCTCTGGCACCGCAATAGGAGGAGTATTAGGGAAGAAAGAGGACCAGCAGTCCTATGCTATTTATTTTGTAAGCAATAACTTGTCCCCTACCGAGTTAAACTACACAGTTACCGAGAAGAAATTCTTGGCAGTAGTTCATGCTATCAATAAGTTTCATCTTTACATTACAGGTTATGAAGTATTTGTACATACAGATAATTCTGCCATTAGATTTCTCATGAATAAACCCATAACTAATGGTCGAGTGACTAGGTGGCTTCTGCTATTACAAGAGTTTAATATCACTGTGCTTGACCAACCTGGAAAGGAGAATTTGGTAGATGATTTTATTTCACGAATAAAAAATGAGGATGATGATATTCCTGTAGATGATATTTTCTCAGACGAGAACTTTTTTTCCCTCTCAGTAAATACCCCATGGTTTGCGGATATGGAAAACTATCTTGCTACTAGGAACTTACCATCTCATTTTTCACCTCATGAAAAGCATAAAATTATCACGCAAAGTGCTAATTACTCTTGGGTTGGCCATGACCTTTTTCATATAGGTCCTGATTTGATTATTCATAGATGTGTCTGAGAGGATGAGGTACCAGAAATACTATGAAGTTGTCACGACGGACCATGCGGTGGCCATTTTTCTGACAAACGTACAGCATATAAGGTGTTACATTCAGGTTACTATTGGCCTAGCATTTTCAAAGATTCTTCTAAGTATGTGAGCAGTTGTGATAGTTTCCAAAGGATAGGAAGACCTACGTCAGCGGACAAAATTCCCCTACGCACCCAAGTTATGATAGAACCTTTCAAAAAATGGGCCCTTGACTTTGTAGGACCAATTTCGTCCATGTCCCGTAAGAAGAACTATATTTTGGTTTGTATAGACTATGTCACCAAGTGGGTAGAGGTAAAATCCCTCTTTAGGGCTACAAAAAATTATGTTGTCGAATTCATTTATGAAGACATATTTACCCATTTTGGTTTCCCTTGTGAAATTGTTACAAACCAAGGCACTCATTTCACTTCCAAGATGATGAGAGAGCTAACGGAGAAATATGGGATTAAACACTGTAAATCTTCTCCATACCACCCACAAGCTAATGGTCAGGTAGAATCTACAAACAAAGTTCTGGAAGATATCTTAACCAATATTGTTCAATTACATCACCGGGATTGGGCTGATAGGCTTCTAGAGGCTTTGTGGGCTTACCGGACCACCTAGAGAAACACCACTGGGCATACCCCTTATGAGATAGTGTACAGGAAACAAGCACTTCTACCAATAGAATTCCAAGTAAGGACCTTCCTTATTTCAGCAAAATTGGGATTAAAATTAGATGAGGCTCAGAAACAACGAGCCCTACAATTGAGTGAGTTGTATGAGAGCAAGCAAGATGCCATCCAACAAACAATATTAGTCCAAAACCAGAGGAGCAAGTGGAATGACAAGTTTATTAAGAAGAAACACTTCCAACCTAGTGATTGGGCTATGTTGTTTGATTCATGATTTAAAACCTTCAAAGGCAAGCTCACCACCTAGTGGTTGGGGCCTTATGAGGTAGTCACTGTATATGACAATGGAGCTATGAAAATCAAAACAATTGACGATGGACAAGTCTCCTTTGTAGTAAATGGACACCGACTCAAATTTTATCATGAGCCCATTTCCAAAAAAGACTTTCTACAGGTCATGTCAACTGACAAGGAATTGGCCGTAGTAGATGGGGAAGTCCCCCCTTGTTCTTGAATGTTTTATGAATTTTCTATTGTACATATGTAAATAGTTTTTGAATTTTGTTAATAAGAAATTCTAGAGATTTATGTAGGTATTTATTTCACCAGGAGTAGACAGTTTCAAGGAAATATAAAGAAGKATTTTTCTTCAAAACATTGTTACACTTGAACCTTGTTGTCTACTAAGCATCAAATGAATATTGACTTGTTGTAATTAGCCATATTTTTGCAAAAAAAATCATCTTCTCTTTTTATTAAGGCATTTTAAAAAGTAGTTGCTCTTGAAAATCTCCACCACTATATAAGGAAGTGATACCATAATCATCCAGCTTAGAGGTCTCTCGTATAGTTTTCCTAAGAAACTTGAGTAAATGAGTAAAGTATATTTATTAAAAAGTAACAAGGAGTTCTGATTAGATATTAGTCATGGAAACATCACAATAACTACAAAAGAAGAAAGTGAGTTGATCCTAGAGATACCTTTATGCTCTTTCTCAATGGTACCATCCACTACACACTAAAAAGATTGATTATATCATATCTTTAGATAGGCCATGTCCGCTTAAGTACCCCTTACATCAGGACAATCACTAAGGAATATATGACTGAAAGTCATCCTCTAACATAAATACCATCCCAATTGAAAAAAAAAAAAAGTTGTTTTCAGAACTGTCCCCCCATCTTCTTGCATAAATCAATCTTATACTAAAATCTTAAAAGATGGAGGGCCAGTCTCTGAGGGTGTAAGAGGCTAACCCGTCGGGATACTGAACAGGTCTGTTGGTAGTGGGTATTGGCATGTGGTATGACTAGGTAAACTCGTCGGAGTACTAAACAGGCTTGCTGGCAACGGGGTATTCTACCTAACAAGGATGGTAATCTGACAAAAAATAAATAATAAATTTAAACTTGTATTGATGTACGGCATTACTTGTAGACAAAGCTGACATGAAGTATGTATGGTTAAGCTAAGGTTAATGAAGTCCATAAAATTTCCATTGGGAACTAACTTTGAGACTATCTTGAAACTCTCTCGCCTACCTCTTCTTATCTATATGTAGGATGGTCTATCCTATAGGTGGGGCCATCTTCTAACTATCTCGTCAGACCAATCTGTGAAATTCATCTCTACACTTAAAAAACTGTAAATCTTCGGCTATTGGGAGAACTGATTGGTTTCCTATATTTTTTATTGTGAGGTGTCACAATACCTAGGTGTGGGGGAGGGGTTCATGAGTTGAAAAATGATCATTACCTAGAGAAGTAAGTCTTTGTAAAAATTCATGTATTGCAGGTTATTACATCAGCAGTCATTTTATTTTTGAAATGCTAATCTCCTATGTGCTATAAATTGTTGTACATATCCTTAATAGACCACACTATTGGTTTATTTTTGTTATAGGATGTTCATTGTAGGATTGAAATTACATGCATTATGTGAGTGGATTGAGAAGCATGGTGGAAAAATCAATAATAATAGAACACTTTGTCTCTGCTCTTAATCACTATGACTGTCAAAACCATTCCAAGATTGCAAGCTATCCATTACAGGAGGTAAAAATTCATTTAGCATAGAGGTACCATATGGAGTGTCGTATGAAGTGTTGTATGAAGTGATGTATGAGGTGTCGAATGAAGTGCCATATGACAATATACACCAGTAACTATCCACAATTTCATGTAACTAGGAATCAATGACATTTAATTGAATTAGTTTATGGCAATCAAGACTGAAGATGCAAACCTTAGACATTTTCATGATCAAATGTCCAAGTCAAAAGACTTGGACATTGATCTAACTTCGTATCATTAAGATTTCCCCCAAAAACGAGCCTTCAAATTCGAATTTTCTCACACATGGAAACTCGTGCGCATAGGTATGCAACCAATTCCACCGTAGGTGCATTCAAAAATGGAATTGGGTTATCCCATTATTCCAATTCACCTCTGCCATTTGCATTTTCCCCTTGTTTTAAAATGTGCTCATCCTCTGTTTGTTTGTTCCTCTGTTCAAATTGTGCTCGGCCTATGTTCAAATCGTGTCATTTCTTGGCCCGATCGCACCCTTTCTTGGTGAATTTTTCCCTCTGTCTAATTATTCACACAATCACTGATCCAGGTGGATATCAGTGGCCACCCACCTTTTCCAAATGGCTCAAAACAGTTTTTTGGCCATTTTGGCAATTTACTATTTTTAGCAGGTTTTAACTTCCGGGGCCATTTTGAGGGTCCAAATGAAGGTTTTTCGAGATCGAGGTTATCAATGATAGACAAAGGTATATTTTAGCCCCCAAAATGAATCCCCTCGACAATACCTTTCCAACGAGCTATCACGCGCCTAAAACGGAGATCGTATGCAAAAGTTACGACCCCGGGAAGTTGATGTACTCACTTACCCAAACGGGGCCCACATGACTTTTGGCGCTTCATCTCCTAGGGTTAGGATTTTGGATGTCTAGGAATTTTTGCATTCCCATTTATTGTAAAATGGCCTTCAGAGCCTCATTTTAATCATCTTCTTGCGAATGTGAGTAGCCGTCACATCTCTTCTCATAGATAAGCTGCCACCATTATAGCGAGTCTTTCACTCTGTATTTTTATAGTCTCTGTACATTTCTTTGATTAATAGAAATCGTGTATTACTGTATATATTTGTTTATGGTTGCATCTATGATACATTTCTGTTATATTATTGAATACCTGCAATATCTCTGTGCATTTCTTTATTATATCTCCGCTCTCATTTCATGCCGAAAATAATCTGGATCAGTGGTATCAGAGCAGGCTGCTCTTGATCGTTTTTTAGTGCATGTCCCCGACGGGGTCCAAGTATAGAAAGTTGGGTCTTGAGCTTGTCTCTCTTGAGGACAATCGCTCTCGCACACCTAAGAAACCCTCAATGGCGAAAGAAAATAAAAACGATGGAGCAAATGATCCTATCAGTCTGTTTCTTGAGCAAGCTCTCACGTGACAGAGGGACGAAATGATGGAGAATTTTTCCCACATCCTTCAACGCCTACCGATAGCATCAGGCGCATCTTCATCAAGTGGCCACTTTGGAGGCACCTCGCCTTTCAAGGTACAGGTTAATTTTGATATTCCCGTGTTTGAAGGACGGATAGATGCAGAAGCCCTAGAAAAATGGTTAACTCTGCTAGAAT
>JASDQU010255970.1:0-15971 GCA_032191745.1 Picea mariana
GGCGGTGTAGAAAGAATTGGAAGAAGGGGAGATCCCTCAATTCTTTTCTTGCTAAGTATTATGTTTTCTCTGGGATGAGAGAGATACTATGCGGATGGAAGTAAATGTTTTGGAACCATAGTGATGATGGTTGTATTGTTGTAGAAATAATCGATATTTGTATGTGTTGCACTCATGAAAACATTAAGGATAATGTGATGAAGTGCATAAAGATGTGCTAGGACATGTATGAAAATGTTTTATTGTCTTAACGTTATGCACAAAATTTTTGAAAGGCAGTTATATGCCACATATACCCAAGTAGAGTATGATTTAGGAAGAAAACCTTTTTCGAATCGGGTTAATCAAGAACCTGACAGAGGATATGAATGTGAGACGTTCATTGGAGGGAAGACCGATCACAATTTTCAAATCAACTTTAATATCCATTGTTGTTAATGGATCAAACACCAGTCGTTCGATTAGATCGACGGTCGAGGATCATTACGGGATGCAAAGGAGAAATTAATGAACGTACTAGTTCATGGCCCACAATCAACCTACACTGTTGATCTCGTCGGGGTAGATGATCAATGATCACAATTAAAAGAGTTGGGAAAATACTTTTTCAAATTGCGGAGATTGAACTCTTCAATAAAGAGAGGGAATATTGGGGTTCCGCAATCACTGTGGAACACCGATATGTGAACGATCGATGGGAGAACATGCAAGGAACCCATGCATTAATGTCATGTAAAACTCATACCGTGAATGGATTCTGTGGTTGAATTTAGCAAATCAAAGCTCTGTTCTCAACCTAAATTCTCTGTCAAAGACTTATGTGTTGGAATTATTATTATCTAGAAATCATGTGGTTTAAAATAGATCAAGGGATAATATCGATGACCCGTGATCATTGCGTAGATTGCATATGCACACGGGTTAACATCAAGAACTGTACCCGTAATTTAAATTCAATATAGCATTGTTTGGAGTTTGGGATCCGATCATAGATCAGATGACCCGTATTCATTGTAGAGATTGAGAGGAGAGTTAAACCACGAGTTAGTTGAGGTTCCACAATGCCTTGCAGCCGTTGGATCTGGGGGAAGACAAATCTACACCGTCAATTTGCAGACAAGGGATTTAGCCAGGATCATAGTGTCTGGACACGGGAGCTGAGAGGATAGCGCCGAAAAAGAATAGAACCGAGGTCACAGCTCTCGGTCGCATGGAGAGAAAAAAAAGTTCCTCTGGGCTAGTCAAGGAAGATAGATTTTAGCACTTTGTGTTAGACTGTGGTCGCGGGGACTGGTTCTATGGGAATAAAGGTGCTCATAGCTAGCACATTGCATGGAATTTCTTTGAGGAAATGCATGTTTGCATGAAGGGAAGATGATGGACCTTCCATTGAGGAAGGAGGAACTTTCAAAAATTTTACTTACATCATATGGATGCCAAAGGAAAGAAAATTTGGGTGGCCATGAGTGTGGGAACCTTGATTACTAACGAGGAAATAATGCTTGGGTGAATTCAAGAGAAACATATAGTTTCATATGTGCCGACCTAGGATCATGACCAACCTGTAGCAAGAATCACAATCCGACTGCAATAATGAACAAGAATGAATAAGCGATGTGGTGAAGAGCTTGGCTAAGATCCAACACACCATCGAAGAGTGCTTATCATAAAGTGTGGCGAACTTGAAATCAATGCAAGGGTTCATTGGGTATGAATGTAGCCATGAATGTTGGCACATTCATTAAACTCAATTGATACCTGAATTACATTTTGAAAGGTTTGGTAGGATGAAATGATGCATAGGTAAGGGGTGCTTTTTTTCCTCCCATGTTTGTATAGATGTGGTGCAATTGTTAGAATGCACAAGTTAAGAAAGGCTATGATGACATTTTAAATGTGGTGAGAATATATATATATATATATATGGTGAGAAGAAAGAAAGAGTCTTGGATATGAAAATAATGTAAGCCCATAAGGAAGACCGATTTCTTGCTGAGCTAAACTGCCATGGGGAGGGAAGTCCCATGCTTGTGAATCTAGTTCCGTGGGGAACATATATGAAAATAAATGAATAAATTGGAAAATTTGTGGGTGACATATTTGCAATAAAATTCTGAAATTTAGAATTGTGATGATGTCTCATGAATTCTGTATACTTGTGATACAGGTGAGAAGAAAATATCTATCCAAAAAGGATGGATGAAGGCTATCCAGCTGAAAAGCATGAAGGAGGCCATTGCTGAGCCATGAGAACCCCATGGTAAGCCATGATCACCTAGAATATGTTGTGTTGAGGTAACACAAGCTGGAGGGACACCTCGACAGAGAAAGTCTGAGGGATGCCTCAATTGTAAGGCTCAATAAAGTCTTTGGGATTATTCATGTGCGAGAAAATCTTGGCAAGGAAAGATGGATCACCCAAGGAACTGTATAACATAGAAGGGGATGCATGAGCCTGGGCCTGTGGGGTGAGTGACCGAAAGGAAGAGGAGACTCCGATAGTTCTTGTAAACTATTGATTGGGATCATGCACACAATGGGTATGTCAAGGAAAAACAATGATCCTGGATAACAAGACATCCATGTGGATACAAATCCACAAACTGCACATATAAGTATTGTGCTAGATTATGAAATTTTTCTATAAATTTTATGCAATAGTAAAATGTTTTTGCATGAGACTATGATTAATGTACTTGTTGTCAAATAATTATTGAAGGTGGGTGACGAAGATTAAGAGTCTGAAAAAAGGACCTCAACAAGAAAGAAGGTCAATACTTCTCAAGTGGCTGAATGAGAAAGGCATGACATGCGTTACTAAGAAAGAACACTGAGGACGATGTTCCTTTTAAGGGGGAGGGGATTGTAACACCCCTGTTTCCCCCAACTAGTAATTAATCATTAATTAGGATTACCATGCTGTGGCATGGGAACAATGTAAATGTATTATTGTTTGAATTTCCAATAACTGACTGTGGGGGTGAATCCTTGAAAGTACTAGCCATGATATCACTAGAGGAAAGAATGTGAAAATTATAAGAGATCAGTTTATAAGAAAAAGGACTGGTGGTTGAACCATCAACTACCCCATGAATGGAAGCATGTTCTAGCTGCAGAAGGTCAGCTTGAAGTACCATAGAGTCCTGTAGACCCAGATTAACCTAGGTTTCCTTCTGACAGAAGGAACAAGATAGGGGGGATGTGCATGCAAGGCACACCAATGGATAAAAATAAGACTAGAGAATGTGAGAAACTTGCTAGCAGAGTACGAGCCGAAGGCCACGAGATTGATACTAAGGAAGCATCTGATAAACTTCGTCGAGGCCATGAAAGAGAGAGAAATATATGAGAGTATGCAGAGAACAGGACCTGAGAAGAAGGTCGTGAGCTTGATGCTGAGGAAGCACCTGATAAACCTTGCGGAAGATGTGAAAAAGAAAGGATCGTTGAGAATTGGCATAAATTCCTTGGTTATATCATGGCTTGGAATAGGGGTGGACAGAGCGCTAAGAATAAATGCCTCTAAGCCTATGGTTGGGTGGAAAGGAAAACACCCACAGTAAGTTAGTTGGCTACAACCTGTAATAGATAAGTATTCTCATATCCTGTGTATTTAAGTAGTAATTGTGATCTAAAGTTGGATATCCTATGAATGTTGCAGGGATGTGCATGTTTTATCAATGGTTATATTGTATCCCTTTAATTTTTCCTAATTGTGTATCTAATAAAATAAGAAATTCTTTGGCTTGTACACGTAAATGCCTGAGCCCCGTGGTGGCTCAAGTGAAAATAAATGAACTGTGAATTTTTTGACCTTGGGCATAGCCTCACGTGTGCATGCCAACACTCCTAGGCATTATAAAGGAAGGAGTCTGTTAAGTTCATGAGAGGTAGTGCATGTATGCAAGAGTCTCTATGAGGTGGGCAGAGACTGAGAACCCCCTTAAGTTCTAGAGTTGATAAATGAGCACAAGGGGTGCACATAAGATTTCTCTAAGTGTTAAGTTTAGGATAAATATGAAAAAATACCTAAGTACTTAAGGAGATGAAAAATATCAGGAAGGATAGTGAGATTCAAGCCTCGAAAGGAGAGATCCTTTCGTTTGGAAGACGAATGGATGAGATTAGTTCAGGAGGAGTTGAAGTTCTTCATGATCGTCATATATGGAGAAGGAACATGGTCGTTAACCCTTAGAGCCCTTTCGACTTTGTAGATCCGACGAATTGAGCATATTCGCCACATAGGAGGTGAATCCCCCGAAGTCCCGAAGTCCCAAAGTTAACATGGGCCATATATATGAGGATTCTCGAGAACTATCCTGACCGTCGGATCAATGATATAGTTAGCTCGACATTGACCACTTCAGGAGGACAGAGGTTTGGTAACACCAAACCTCCAAAGTCATGAAGTCCTGAAGTTAATGCAGACCGTGGATGTAAGGATCCTTCGAGATCCCTCACAACTGTTCGATCATGGGGATGCATTTATTACGTCGAGATCATGTGGGGGCCCATGTGTCGAGTGACGACATTGCGAGGTGTCCCTCTCGGAGTGGGACACACTGGGACCCAAGGGACCATTGAACGAAAGTTATGAGCTGTAAATCTCTAGGGTCACATAGATACCCTCGAATCGTCATATTGAGGCTGTGGTTAGCCCGACGCTGACCGACTCTGGGAGAAAAGAGGAGTTTTCATCTGATCCATCCAAGCCAAAGGGACAGGTGTTGTTAGATCCTGCACTCTGAAGAGAAGTCACTTTGGGAGAATTGAAGTGTGAAGGCACGAGGATTTCCAAAGGTCGGAGTCCCGAAATCATCCCAACCATCTGTTGGAAAGGGATGTGTGGCAGAAGATCTGCCATTTTAGAGAAAAGTCACTCCAGGAGAAAAGGGAGTGTGTTGAACAAGAAATCCCGAAGGCCGGAGAGTCGGAGTTCATCTGAGCCATTCGTCAGCTAAGGACATGTGTCAACAGAGCTTCCATTTTGGAAGATAGCCACTTCAGAGGAAAGTAGGGTCACGCGAGTTGAGATCTCCCGAATCCCGAATGTCTGAAGTAAATCATGACCGTCGATTTGAGAGGGACATGCATTAGCAGATCGTGGAGTCCAGAAGTGCGAACTCTAGAGGAAAGGAAGTGGAGCATTGACCAGAAGTTGTACAAAGATCCAAAGGTAAGGAATCATCCCAGCCGTCCACTATTGGAACACGTGGAGACTGGATATTTACTCCATGGGAAAGTCACTCCGAAGGAATTGAAGAGTAAATGCACAAGAACTCCTGAAGACCGGAGCGTCAGAGTTCATTATAACTGTCCATTGGAATAGGATGCATTGCGTGAGATCTGCTACTTAGGAGGATTGGTACTCTGGAAGAAAGAATGTGAAGGACCGTTGACTTCAAGTCACCCAAAGCAGGGAAAAGGACGGATATCAACTATTGATCAAGGAAAACATGTGGTGCTCTATCTGTAACTCCAGGTACAAAGAACTTCAGAGGAAAGAGGTGTTAGGAGTGTTCGAAACTCCTAAATGCTAAAGTCACAAAGTAAATCTTAGCTGCTAGTTGTGAAAGAAGTGTGGACCGTAGATCTAGTCCGTGTGTGTTCACGAGATCTGAGTTTGGTGGATTCAGAGTTAGGTGTGTCGATAACACCCAGTGCCTGAAGCTTCAAAGCTCCCTTTGAGTTGGCACCTGGGCACAACCCGAGGTCATATGAAGGAAGGGGTATAGCATGAAAAGCTAGTGCGTGTTGTTCAAATCATTGAAAGGGGCCAGGAAAGAGCCCACGGGTTTGGAAGAACCTATACTTTGGTGAAAGGGGAACCTAGAGAGAGTTAAGGGAAACCAAATTTTGATACCCACCCCTTAAAACATCACCTAGGGGTCGGGTGTGTTACAATCCTCTTCCTGACAAATATGGCATTCAAATAACCCAACCTAACCCCTTAATCCCTAAACCTAAACCTCTAACCCCTACTCCCTAAAACCCCATTAACCTCTAAATCCCCTAGGACCTAAACCCACTAAAGCTACCTTATCCCCTAATCTCTTAACCACTAATCCTGCCTTATTAATCCTTAAAGAATTGAAATCTTAACCCCTAACCCCTTACACCTTGTACCCCTTAACCACTAAACCATACCCTAAACCCTAATTAAAATCTACATATTATGTCTACTTCTTCTTTTCTTAACTTACTCTCAATTTGTTCATGTGTACATAGAATATATCCATAAAGAAAAAATAATACATTGTTTTTCTTCTAAATTTAACATATAAATGTTTATAAAAACAATTTGCAATATAAAGGCATATAATGAATAACTTACCAAGGGACGATATTCATGCCCAACTTCAAGGTGTCCATACTCACTCCATTATTTTTTAGTTGTTTTTATTAAAAGTCTCCTTCTATTATAGCCCCTGCATTTTTTACAAGGGAAATAACATTTTCGATCACCCAAAGCCTAGACCAATGCGTATCTCAAGTCTCGGTCTTATCCTCCTAGAGGAATACTATGTGATATTTTTCCTTACCAAACTTTCAATGATGATTATCTAAAAAAATCAACCTTAGTAGTTTAACTATTTATAATGCAACTAACAAAATAAAAAAAAATTGTATTTTGACCTAAAAGTATCCCTTATAACCTCTGCAAATTGTTGCTATTATAGGAACAATGTCAAATGTCTTTAATAGAAAATTTTAGGGGTGAAATTTTGCCATTGGGATAAATTTAAGGCATTAAAATTTAAAATAGGTGAATTTTTCGTATTACAATGATTTCTAAATTTCTAAAGTTTAGCCAAAAATATATGTTGAAACTATAAATACTTCATCTCTTCGCCCATTGCATTTTTATTCTTTGCAACATTTATCCCTCTCCCTTCTACGCTTCAAGTCTTTGTTCTCCCAACGAAATTCAATCCTCTATGGTTCAAGTCTGTATTCTCCCAGTAAATTCACTTCAAATCAACATTCACCCAAGAAGTTTTGAAAATTTACAATAGAGATTCACAGTTCGCCCAAGAAAATTTAGCAGTTTGCCCAATAAAATTTGGGAAATTTAGTGTAGGGATTGTAGTTCTCCCATATCATACAGAGATTGCAGTTCTCCCAAGAAAATTTTGGAAATTTAATGCAGGGGTTGCAGTTTTTCCACTTGAAAATTTCGCAAAATAAAATGATGCAGTTCACCTTTCAAAAAGTTTGGAGAAACCCCATTGTGGAGTTCGTTCGCTGGGAAATTTTGAGAAATTAAATTTTGTTGTAAAGTTGTCCCTTGGATTGGTGAGTTTTCTATGTGATTTTCACCATTTCAAAATTCCTCCAACAAAGTTTGCATGTCTGTTATGATTTTATTTGATGGCACAGGGCATATTGTAGGGTTTCTTTCATTTTCCCCCACTCTTTATTGTTATATTATTTGATAAATTTTTGGTTGTTTTTTCAAATATTTCTTCTAAAAGTAATGTTATTTTGTTGTATTGATCTTAATGGATGGGCATTGTATGCATGCAATATTAAAGGAAATATAATTTCTTCAACTTTACCAGCACTTAGGTCTTTTCTAGGAAGGGATCTACAAAAATATGAATACTATTACCTATTTGGAGAGCTTGGGTTTTTTTTAATCCCCTATACTTTGTCACTAGTAAATGTTCACATGCATGGCCAGATCCTTGGTGTAACATGTAAGGTTTTGTTTTATATTCAATGTTGTTTCCCTTTTATATGTGATTGAAAAGGTATTTTATATTGGGTCAATGGTGTTTTTTTTCCACTGGAGTGTTTCCTTTGAATTTGTTTAGGTGGCTGGTTCCATTTTTTATGATATATGTATTGTGAATAAAGAGTTATATTACATTAGAATACATTCAAATATTGTTGATAATGAAAGTAGAGTCCATTTTTTTCACCATGTTACTCTAGCAAAAATGTTTCCAAACAATTCCTTGGATGGACAACTAATACACATATTAGGATTAATGAATGAATTTTCAGCATCACGTTTGGATATAACACATATATTTTGCTATCCTATAGCTTATATTTATCCATCACATTGGTTGAATGGTAGAACATATGTATACCTACATAAATGCTGGAAAATCAAATCCATAGAGGGCATAATTATTTTTTATTTCTATGTGAGTTGATATATAGATAGATAAAAATACAATTTCAGATTTTTTATTTTGCATGTAAATGGAATTTTGGTAGAGTAATTATGCTTCATGATAGTGAAAATATTTAAATAATAAGGATTTAATTGATTGATTCATCATTGCGATGAAACCCAAAACACAAGATTGTAGTACACTATTCCCTAAGAATTTACATGGTCCTTTGGTAATAAAATTATTGATCAATATTTTTTTGAGTAAACTAAAAGTACATTGTAGCCAAATCCTTATCAAATCCTTTGATATTAAGGAGATCCCTAAATTTTTAAGGTTCCAACCTAAAGTTCCCATATACAATGGCCATTGTCCTTGATATTGGGAATAACTACCAATGTTGCATGGTCCAAAGATTGGAGAGCTCCATTGTTGATACTCTGTTCCTCTATTTGAATGATGGTGTTGAGATTGCTTGGTGTCTAAAACTATTATGAAGTTTCTAAGCATGGGATCCTTGCAAGTTGGTTTACCAAATTCAAATATAGTTATTTTGGTTGCAAACATTTCTAGTCTAGGGGATTTTAATACCCAATGGATGCCATCTCTAGCACCAACTCCTTATCAACCATCTTCTTCTAATAGGTTATCTCCTTTTCATTTTTTTTTCTTGTCAAATATTTAATCTGTAGTTGACCTTTTATATTAAGGATATCCCTACATTCTTAAGGTTCCAACCTAAAGTTCCCATATACAATGGCCACTGTCCTTGATACTGGGAATAACTACCAATGTTGCATGTTCCAAAGATTGGAGAGCTCCATTGTTGATACTCTGTTCCTCTATTTGACTGATGGTGTTGAGATTGCTTGGTGTCTAAAACTATTATGAAGTTTCTAAGCATGATATCCTTGCAAGTTGGTTTACCAAATTCAAATATAGTTATTTTGGTTGCAAACATTTCTAGTCTAGGGGATTTTAATACCCAATGAATGCCATCTCTAGCACCAACTCCTTATCAACCATCTGCTTCTAATAGGTTATCTCCTTTTCATTTTTTTTTTCTTGTCAAATATTTAATCTGTAGTTGACCTATCAAGAAAAGTAACATGGTATGTCATATACCATTTCCAATATTCCAAGTTGCAAGTGATGAGCTATTCCAAGTTGTATTCATATGAATTTGATTATTACCTTTATAGGCCTTCAACGTCATAGAATTTATTACAATTAATCATAAATATGTGTTTTTATTTCACTATTGCAATACATGGCTCTGGCATCACAACTTTGTATCATAGATCCTTGTCAAGGCTATCCGAGAGACATTTTCTCTACCAAATGTTGAATTTTGCATCAAGTTTACATAATAATGCGATGTTGAAGAAAACTCAACATAAAAGTGGTACAAACTCATCAAAAAATCCATCAACATGAAAAAGTGATGACATAAATATTGACTTTTACATCACATTATTTCTACATTTCAGAAATAAAGTGAAAATCAAAGGTCACTTTCATTTCAGATTCTCTTAATCTTATGGAGTAGAGCTTGTTGGAGCAGATCTTGTATCAGATCTTAGGTAAGAAGCTCAAAATTGGTGCCTTGCTTTTCTATGGCTCAAGCTTTGTGATGATGATATTATAAGTTCCCTTAGATTGACTGAGAAAGTTATATCTATTTGATGGAATACTTTTTTGTCTTGTGTTGCTCCTACACCTCTGAATTCATCTCAAAATAAGCAACTAGCTCAACCTATAACTTAAACACCTCTATAGGGACATGAATCACACAAAATGAAAGGAATGAAATACCATAATTGTAATTTCTAAAAAGGTAGAGTACATATGTGTTTTTTGTTCATATGAAATGAAATGAAAGGTAGAGTACATATGAAATGAATCTTGTCTTCCAGTCTAGCATTGAACCGATATCATATCTTGAGCCAGTATTGAATAATGTGGGTTTTCAATTGAGATCCTATCTTGATGGGGTTTTTGGTGTACAATTTCCTTCAGTAGGAGTGTCTTTTCCAATATGTAATTTTTGGATTAAGCAAAGATATAGTCATGGAACAATTTGGATTTAAGAAGCTCCTATATTTGAGAAATCCATTATGGTGATTTCAACAATATGTTATGTTTAGTTTCTCTTTGTTGGATTCCATATGGATAATTTTATGATTTGGAAACCATTATTTATTCATGTGCTATAGGGTTCAGTGCCATATTATCATCTACCTTAAAAATAAACAAACCCATTTGATATTGCGGGCGAACTACCTGCAACACAAGGAAGCACTGTATGGATTTTATACCTTTTGTGCACCATAATCATTGTGTGACTTTCTATTTATGTATTTAATAAATATGAAGAGTAATGCTATATTTGTGCTGCATCTTTGTGCATCTTAATTTCTTTTGGAATCCATTTCATTTTAAGCATAAAAAACCTATTTTCCCATGTTGCACTAATATGAAATGTCTATAATTAAAAAGAACTGGATGAACATGAATTTCAAATGGTTCATATATGAGGCAAGCTTCTAATCTGTTGAATTGGTACTTATATATGGTACATGTCTCTAGTTTTTTGAATTAGTACTTATATATGGGGCATGCCTCTAGTTTTATGAACATGGTAAAGAGTCTTGGGTAGAGTATACTGTTTTAATCTATTTGCTCCATTCTTTTCTCATTTTGAATATTTTAAGGTGTTAGTCATTAACAGTTTATATCTAATGTTGTCTAAGGAGTTTGAAATGTTTTGAACAACATCACCACTTGAAAACCATCAATGTTATTTTTCGTCTTATTTGTGTAGAAGTTAAATTAAGTTGAGTTGTTATTGAATGAAACACTTTTAAACAATTATATTTAACGTTGAATATGATATAGATATTTATTTATTGTAGTGTAGATGGAGATAAAAATTAAAATACATTTTTTCCCTTAGGCATCCACTGTTCTCCTATCCTCTCTTAGTCGACATTGGAAGATGAAATGTTGTAGCGTGTAGTAATTGGCTCATTTGGAGAGAAATACCAACTTTACTCTAGGACTCCATATGTTCTCATAACCTCTTAGTTGGAATTGGGATATGAAATGTTGTAAATTGAAACCATTGGCTCATTTGGAGATAAATACCATTTTTTCCCCAAGCTTCTATGTTTTCCTAACCTCTCTTAGTTGTCACTGTGAGATGAAATGTTGTAACTTGTAACCATTTGCTCATAATATTGCATTAAGTAGCAACTTACAGTGTTCTAATATTATATATGTGCAAAGATCCCTCCATTGGGGCCTACAAAACATATATCAGTTAGATATACAAACCACAAAAAGGCCAGACACATATTTCTATTAATTCAAAGAAAATATAACTTCTTGTTAACCATAATTCTATGTTGTACCTAACTTTAGTCCTTACTCTGTTGTTCTCACCACCAATCTATGTATTCTCAACATGTCTTTAAACTAGTTATCCAAGTTTCAAATTCATTAGAACAGTCAGAAAGCATGCCAGTAACACATCTATTGTTGATTCAAAATCAATATCTGCTACTTAAGATGGCTTGCCAACTCTCATTTCTAAATACTCCTTTTCCCCTCCTTTGCACTGTAACTTTAGTCGTGGCCCCCCTCTCTATTGAAGCCTCCAAAGCATATTACACATGTGAACCACAAAAAATATGAAGGAAACATGCATATTTTCCTCTGGATCCATGTAAACAGATGATTTGGATTGTACCACCAACTAAGTCATAGAGACATTTACAAAACTTAACCAAGTCTCAAGTTTGTTAAGATTGCGAGAACCCATGCAATGCATACCATTAACAAGTTAGTTGTTGAACCTTAATCCCATTAAATCGGTGGGAATATATGCATTGCATGCCATTAAGACATGTTGATTGAATAATTTCCAACCAATAGTTACTACTTCTTCTATCTTACTTGCTTGTGGGATTCCATTCTTCAGAGCTAACTCTACTCCTTTGAACCATAACTTCAATTTTTCTGACAATACAATTTTTAGTAGTTCTGTACGAGAATATCAGTTGCTGAGAAAGTTGGGTTTGATTGCAAAGACCAATTCTCGTGACAAACAAACAAAACGAACAAATGTTCATGCCATTATATCTCTCATATATTTATTTGTAAACATATCTCTCATAGAAACTTTATGGTCCAATCAAAATAAAATAAAATAGCTTGATACAAAAGCAAAACTTTCAATTTATCCAAAATAGGAAAAATTCCTGAAATAAGATCCTTAGTAAAAACATTCTGGTCAATTTACAAACAACCTTCGAATTTGCAAGTTGATGCTATAAAATGAATTTGCAACATATAATCTCTAAGGTTATATATGAAGACTCTTTATGGGCACTCCAAAAAAATGTGTACATGACAGATATAATAACACACAACTTATATCACATTTTCGTCGAACTTCTCATGGATGTTGACCGGAGAGGCATTGCTTAACGAACAAAAATATTGACTTCGTCAAATGTCGGTACATACATTGTTGACGTGGTGAATCTTTGAATATCCAATTATCATTGACCTAGTCAACCATCGGATATTCAACGATAGTATCTTGCATTGAATAGTCAACAAATGTTGGGGATTTAAAAAAAAATACAAAAAATGCAAGTAAAATCCGACAGTACGACCAATTTTTTCCATACCGTTAGAGTATGGGGTTGATTTTTCCTCCCATATGTAGTAGTGAATTATTTCCAGACTGCCCCTTGCCAAATATTGGGTTGTATAGACAGTCCATTCTGGAAGAAAAAAATGTAAATAAGTAGTTGCAACAGTTGTTGGAGTAGGGTGTGATTCAACAAAGTACCTTACCTTGTGGGTCACCCATCATAATTATGCCCAAGAAGGATGGGACTTGGAGAATGTGTATCTATTATAGGGCATTGAAAAATATTGCGCTAAAGAATCCATACCCTCTGCCTAGTATTGATGATCTGTTGGACCAACTGCAACATGCCAAGTACTTCAGTAAGATGGATTTGAAATTAGTATATCACCAGGTATGAGTCAAAGAATAAGATACCTAGATTATTATCTTCAAGACAAGGCAAGGTTTGTATGAGTGGTTGGTTATTCCATTTGGTTTATGCAATGCACTAGCTACATTTATGAGACTAATGAATGATGTTTTACACCTTTATCTAGATTCATTTTTTGTTGTCTATTTGGATGATATATTGGTTTATAGTGCTACCTCGGAGGAGTGCATATCACATCTTATGTAGGTGTTAGAGACCCTAAATAAGCACCAACTACTCACCAATATCAAGAAATGTAAGTTTTCTCAACAATATTTGGTGTATATAGGGTATGTTATCGGTGGAGGCCATAAGCTCAAGATAGATCCCACCAAGATGGAGGCCATCATGAAATGGCTAGTTCCTACAAATTACATAGGAGTTAAGATATTTTTTGGGAAAGCATTGTACTTGAAAAATTTCACAGCTTCATTTTCAGCAGTAGTTGCACCACCCCACACAATAATAATGAGTAGTAAGAGTTTTCAGTGGGGGAAGAATCAATAGAAGGCCTTTGATGAGATGAAAATAAAGATCGGTCAAGCACCAGTTCTTTCCCTACCAAACTTGTAGAATTCCTTTGAAGTGGAGACATATGCAAGTGAGTATTCCATGGTAGTAGTCTTGGTGTAGGGAGGAAGGCCTATGTGCTATAATTGTGAAGTATTTCATGGGGAAGTCCTAAACTAACCTACCTAAGACAAGGAGCTCTATACAAGTTGTCAAAAAGTGGAATTACTATTTTATGGGAAAGGAGACCATCATCCACATAGATCACCAACCACTCCATTATTTATAGTCCTAGAGTAAGTTACAACAAAATAGGCACTACAAATGGATGTGGTTCTTACAACAGTTTCATTTGGCCATAAAGTATAATAACGATAGAAAAATCAAGTTGGAAGACTTGCTTTCACAACCAACCACATCCAAGATTACAACTTTCGAAACTCTGCACATGGATCCTTTTACCCATGATGCATACAAAGAGGAATACATAGAAGATGAGGATTTCAAGGACATGTTTCAATAGTTAGAGGGATAAATTCATATAGAATAAGGTGACAACAAGGATGATTATCATTTCCAAAATGGCTTACTCTACAATCTTGACAAGCTTTGTGTTCCTAAAGGTGAATGATTGTAACTTACCAAATATGCTTACACCTCCAAGGTTGTAGGACATTTTGGTGTTGGGAATATCGTTTCCAACTTATAAAGGTATGTGTACTGGCCCATAATGAAAGAAGATGTAGCATGGTATATTAGAGGATGTATAATTTGTTGTACCAACAAGCCTACTAATATGAAGCAAGGTTTATACCATCCCTTAACTATACCCACTCAACCTTGGGAAATTATTTCCATAGATTTTGTGGGAGGTTTACCAACAAACATGAAAGGACATGAATATCTATTTTTGGTAGTTTACAGGTTCAACAAATTTTTTATTCTCATCCTTGTAAAAATACCATAAAGGGACAAGAAGAAACAAACTTGTTCTTTGAACAAGTATGGATTCACTTTGGGATACCAAGGAGAATAATCTCAAACAGGGACACTGGGTTTCTCAGTTCCTTCTAAACTAGATTATGGGAAAAGATGAATAGTAATATCAAGAGTTATAAAAAATTCCATCCATAGATAGATGGGTAGATAGAAGTAGTAAACAAGACACTGGTGCATATTTTGAGGGGTTACAATAGGTTTCATCTGAAGACCTAGGATGAAAATATGATCTATATACAACACTCTTATAACAAAGTAGTCCACATTTCTACTAGTAAGTCACCTTTTGAAAATTTCTTTGGATATTTTCCACCTTCACCCATAGATGTTGTATATGGAAAACAAGGTGGAGTGAGGGAGGAACTCACAAAAGATGCATTAAAAGTAGATTTTTTTTTGAGAAGATCAAGCAAATCCATTTGCAAGTACAAGTGACATTGAATGAGTCATAGAAAAAGTACAAGGATAGACATGACCAACACATAACAGAGAGAACATTCAGAGTGTGAGATAGACTATGGTTACAACTAAATAAGGCAGACTATAGGGTCCAAGTAAGAAGATCAAGCCTATGTGGTATGTGCCTTTTGAGGTATTGGAAATGGTTGGAGATAACTCCTACAGACTTATTCTACCCCCATACATGCACATTTAATCAATAGTGAATGTGGATAATATCAATATCTACCATCCTTCCATGTTGGATCAGGAGGAGGAGTAGGTTCTAACTTCTATAGAGGAATTAGCACCAGATGCTCAAGTAGAATTGGTAGAGGACACATTTTCTTAGAAGTGGTCTAGAACTAGAAGACAAGGGTATCATGACCTTTGGCATATTGGGTTGAAAGGACAACTTGCAGGAAAAGCAAAGTGATACTCCAAGGAGAAGGTAGAGGAAATATTTTTTCACCTCATTTAGTAAAGATTTTGGGGACCAAAAACCTCCCTAGATGGGGAGGTGTGATATGGAATGGATCATTATATTATTTTTCATCTATCTTTATTATTTATCGGTGAAAAAAATTGGAGGAATATGTTGGAAGATTGATTGTTGTCATTGATGTCAACCCTAGTCATGGGTTTTGGACTGCAAGATTGATAAAGGTATTTGGACATGAAGGAAAATGCACATGCATATACAACACCCATGAATGGATAGTATACATCATGCTGTTTCTGGTGGTATGTGGCACATCACATGGATCCTCATGGTTGAGGAGAAATGAATTTTTGAAGATGACAAAGTGAATTGAAAAAGGAAGTA